>JBBBDQ010028496.1:472500-482500 GCA_037127315.1 Ascarosepion bandense | reverse complement strand
CATCCAGAAAATTCAGACAGAAATTATATTCATATAACCGTGCTGACAAAAATCGTGTTTGTAATGACGATGATTCTTTGCTTGAACGTTCTAATCGTCATATACTTAAACATAAATAGATCTAAAGACCACACGAGTTTCATATCCTGTCCCAAACAAAACCAGTACATTGTAGTCCTTGTCAAGCATTCAAGATACAATGCATAGAATCTTGTGCACAAGTGCCTCAGTAAGGATCCAAGGCGATCGGGAACTTTTAAGCTACGATAACAGACAAGAAAATCTTGCTTTTTTTTTCTCGGGATTGGTCATTTTTTTTGTGGCGTTTCTATAGACGTGAGAATAAAATTGGTTCTATCGTGACAGTCACTAATTTTTTCAGCAGGCTAAGTTTGTTGCTGCTTTCATTGAAAGAGATTTCACGTCTCTTACTCACTTTTCTGACTGTCGTGTATCTTCGCCAGTTGAACCAGATGGAAAATATGACCGAATTTAAAAAATAAAAAAAACATTGCTGTAATCATATTGATTAGACAATTTGGCATGAAATAACCACACTCAGTATTATTTTAATGGGGCTAATATACGAAGTGTGTGTTGTTAAATGAAGATACATAAGGCAATATTAAACAAACGTTTATTATTATGAAGACAGTAGTTAATTGAAAATAACATCTGTTTAATATATTTAATTATAGCAGACATTGAAAATTATTTTCAATACACAACATAAATCATTTTGATTCTCGTTGAATGTTTCATCCCGCAGTATTTATATAATCTCACAGACTTCTAGCGTGAATTCGATTGGTCGAAAGTCACCGTTGAATGTCATAGAATTCATTTCTAGTTTGAGTAAGCAGGATGTGACGTATAGAATTCGTCCGGATTTCTGAATACAATTACAGTCACTATACAAAGAAAGTGACTCTTTCTTTTCTCATATAGATTGATTAAAAGACGTGGACTCGTTGGGACACAAAACACTGCGCACGCACGAATCAGTTGAGCTGATCTTTGGGGGCAAAAATCAGTAATTCGATTCACTTGAAATGATACTGTCAATACGCGACTAAACTTACACTGATTATCTACTTGAAAAATACTTACTGATCTACCTTATACCGGCTTATTTTATGTTATACTTACTATATTAACAAATAAAATACAGTAATTGACGTTTTAATACGTTTGGTGTAATGTAGAATTAAATAAAGGACTAATTCTCGGCCAAGTAATATAATCGATATTATGTAATTCTATAACAAGCAAACGTAAATTCTTACCTGAAATTACAATTCTTAATCTAATACCTAAATATCGGTAATACCTGAAGTGATAGCACAAAAGTTACTCTATCTTTGTGTGTTTTGGTGTTCGATAGTCAACACCGAATTGTCATTTTTGTGACCGATCGAAACTGACCAAAAGATAAATGGGGCAAACCAAACTTTGATTAACTTGAAATGACTTAAATCAGGGCAATACCTATTTGGGCCCGGCGTAAGTTAATGAGAGAAAATTTACTTATTAATTAAAAACAAAACAAAACAAAAAACCGATTCACTTGAAATAATTCCATGATTCTATCTCGATATAAAAATCAATCGAATGATATTAAAATAAATAATAATAAAAAATAACAAAAAACCTTATCCACACCTCTACTCCACTCCGTTTTAACTTCGACTACAAAATAGTAATAACTCAATACTAACCTGATCATTTACACCTCGTTGTAGTGTTATGGTTAGTAAGCAAGTACAGTTACTAGTGAGTTCACTGCTCACTAGATACCTTTTAACAATACTAACCTGATTCTTACCTAACCGTTCTCGACAAAATTGTACTTATTTAAAAGACTGATATAGAACACCTAGTTGTTGATATATTTCGTTGAAAAGATCAAAAGTTTGATCCTTTATTTTTAAAGGCTCATCTTAATTAAAAACGAGTTTAATCTTGATCATGATAAATTTTGATACTTTACTTGAAATAAGATCAAAGTGTTTGGATAGTGACTTGAGTGTATCAGCCTAGTTTGAACGCCTGGGGTGGTTAAGTTCTACTTTAAGTGTTCTCTGTTGTACCTCTGGTCGTAAATAATATGGGGCATATTAAATAATCCATTTCACTTTAAATTGTTTATCTTATAAAAATGCGATAGAAGAAAGAATTTGTAACATACACATGTAATATTTATCTATCAAATGGGATAAAAATAAATTGAAATAAAAAGATCACACATGAAATCAAGAATTTTCTTGACAATTGAGCTTCTGAATCGTGCGTGACATTAAAGTTTAAAAAGAGTCGTACGAATTTAAATCATCTTATATTATGATCAGTATTCTAGAAATCACTGACCTTAAATAATGATATTGTATTTCATGATACGTCTTTTGTCGAAATAAATGAAGAAGAAAAAACTGTTATAATAATTATATGCTGTTTTATACTGTGGCACAAGATCCTTTGTTGAGTACAAACACACATGGATGCTTAAAAAAACAAGATTTGTTACTGGAAGATCAATAACAATGATCTTTACGTTTGAACAATGTAATATGGATCAGAAACAACCTATGTACATTAACCAAAAAATGTATACGGGTGACATGCATAAAGTCTATTAAAGATATTCCTTCCTCTCACAATATAGGAATTTACAAATATATGCAATTATATGTAGCTAAATGAAGGAAAACAAAATCTTACGTAACATGTTTCGACCCTATAAGGAAGCTTCTTCAGACTAATGAATAATACATTGTTTTTAAGATCAAAATGCGTTACTGATGAGTTTTTATGCATTTTTCTATTTAATTATATACGCAAATGGGTATATATTAATTTAATGTTTTATATAAGATATGAATTTATTATATTTTATTCATTTAAAAAATGATATTCTAAAATACATATGTAAGAATAGAAGTTTATACTAAGTTCAAGCGTTCCCTTCTTTCAGAATAGTGAGAGTGAATTTTTTAGCTGACAAAAAGGACTCAGCTTCAAGAACAGAAGCAGCCACGAATTTAGAGACAACTTCCAAGCCCGAAAATACTCTGCAGACGTATAAAAAATACACTCATGTAATATATGTACATACCTAGATATATATCGACAGTTTAATTTGAATATCTCTCATCCGATTCACTTGAAAAATTACCAAATGTTATTCCCAAAATAGAGAGGTTATTCAGATAATTCAGTATGACATATATTTATCTATGTAAGCTTACATATATTCATATTTTACGGTTATCAATTTCTCTATATAATACTCAACCGATCAAACATCTTAATTAACTGATAGCATACTGAACATGGCAGTTTTACGATAACGCACATTAATAATGGATAGGAATCATAAGTAAGTTGAACTCTGACCATGACTTTCTTAAATTAGTGCAAAAAGCGTAAATCCTTCTATGTTTGTGACCGTCATCATATCAGACAAATGAAGTTTGTGAAAATTAAGCAATATAGTAGTCAGCCTGGTAAAGGAAGTACAATGATAGAATTCATCAAGATAATAGCTAGATATGCTGAGTTGAAATTAAGCACCATTAGAATGCCTTATGCGCATGCGTGATCCTTAAAGAGACAAAGCTCACAGGGAACAAATAACTCATAAATTGATAGGAACATCGAATCATTATAATAGATCGAAAAGAAATCATATATATATATATATATATCAGAAAGAGAGAGAGAGAGAGTGTGAGAGAGAGAGAGAGAGAGAGAGAGAGAGAGGGGGGGAAGAAAGAAAGAGTTGGCAGATAGGTGGTAAATATTAAAAATATGAATGCAGCCCGGAAGTTTGAAGGGTAAATATAATAAAACAATGGTAGGCTGATAGGTGCTAAAATGATTTGTCCAAACTGTTATTTCGTCTTTGTCTTTTATTTTGTTGCATTCCATATATTCTAGTAGATATTGAAATGTAAAAAACAAAACAAAACAAAACAAAAACATGATCATTTGCAGTGGTTCACGATACTCCTGACTCTATAAAGGCTGCAAAAATATCTATCTATCTATCTATCTATCTATCTATCTATCTATCTATCTATCTATCTATCTATCTATACCGATTTTTAAAGCAAATGGTAAGTTCGGCTAATCTACCCTATATTACTTTTGTACGTTCTTAAAAGTAATGTATAAACATGTATTCGTAAAGTATCTATCTATCTATCTATCTATCTATCTATCTATCTATCTATCTATCTATCTATCTATCTGTTCGAAGATAAAAATTGAGAGAATAAATTAGGAAATTTAAAGAAAACTGTCGTTTAAAGGGAAAATGGTTATTATTCAAGACTGAATAGCTTATGACGGTGCAAAATTTGGTCAACAAAACAATCAAAAACAAAAACTGTTTTTATTAATAAAAATAATACTATAATAATAATCAGTCACAACAACCAGAAACTGGCAGATAAGTAATTAATATGAATAGAGATAATACCGAAAGAAAGTGAATTGAATATTTTTTAAAGAAAGAAAGAACGATAAAAAAGAAGAAAGAATGTTTGAAATGGATAAAAATATATCCCAGTAACAAAAAAGAAATGTAGAAAGAAAGAATAGACAAGTACAGCTGAAAACAGGTTAAATGGAAAACAAATGATTGGAGAAATATAATTGAAGATGAAGGAAAGAGAACGAAAGAAAAATAGAAGGAAGTTTTCATTCGTGTCCAAAATTTCTGAGAGAAATTATTGAATTAATTTTCACGCCTTAGTGCCCGTTTCCTAGGGACGTATAGATAGATGTATATGCTTTATTTTTCCTAAGCAATGTTTGAATTTGTTGTATCGACTGGCTCGCCAGCTAGTAAACAATGCTTTGAAAACACTACCAGCTGTTATGGCGGACATCATGTGACATTACTGGCGGGAAAGAAAATAGTCTCTAAATGTAATACTAATCGCATCCTGAACTTATGAAGTTGTACGACAAGATTAACTCTCACAGACGTTCCTTTTGTTTATTTATTTAAAACACTGTGTCACTGTTTATTTTGAAATATTTTATTTAATAGCTTTTGATGAATAAGATTAAAATGTTAAATTGTTACTCGGAAATATTCTTGTGAGCATAAAACAATTAGATTATAGTGCCAAAAACTAAATGACTTCCAGTCGGGTTTGATTCTTAGAAGAATTACGGTTACTTTATTTAAAGTTTCAAAAAGTAATTTAAGTTGTTAGTTCTACGATAGTAAAATATATAAAATTATGTTCGTCTGTCTCTCTTTTGCATATACAGAGTTAATAATTCAATTGAAAAAAAAATTCTAAAAAAAAAATCGTTGTTTTTTTGTAATTCTACTCAGTACAAGGCAATATTTTAAAAATAGCGATGTCATTTACTAAACACACACATATATTCTTGCATTCCATGTCGTCACTGTCTTCAACCTCTTGAACTTCAAGGGGAAACGCGTGCTAGCTCGTTGGCTTAGCATCCAGCTACATGCAGACTTGACCTGTCTATCGAATTTGCTCATGAAAGACGTATTGACGCTTCGAAATTAATACGGCCCTCTAATAACTTCTTCGCGCTGTTCTGATATTATATCCAAAACTTAGATGACAATCCATCAGAATACTACATCGTACTCTGATCAGTCGATGGTCACCCAGGCCCAGCCTTCTCATTTTGTAACTTTATTGTTCCACTTTCTACTTTCAAAGCCTTAGTCTCCTTCATTGAATAATTAAGTATCTTCACATTATCTCCTTTGCCCTTCTTGAAGAATCAAACGTATTTGTTGTTTTTAATGGGCATTGAAAACTAAGTAATTATTCTTTCTTGAAAAATATTTATACAAATTTTAAATGACAATCTGCAATCGCGACCTGCACACTCGACCTGCACAATTTAAAAAATTATTCTAGTCAAACTGATTCTTTCTAAGGGTTTATTTTATACGAGTAAGACGATAATAAGTTTATATAAGGAATTTTGTGATTACTAACATTTCTTACCGAAAAAGATTATTAGAATACACATAGCTAAAAGTTGACTATATTAATGGGTGAAGAATGACGTATCCGCCTTGTCTTCGTTTTCTACTCGGGAAAACCTTACATCTCCGTGCATAAATTGCCGCACTCATAAGCCTCCTAGTATTTTACCATTTTTTTTGGTCCGACCACTTGATAGCGTCCTAGCGATCTCTTGGATATTCTTATTTGATATTAAAATTTTAAAATAAAATTCACTGATTTTATAAATTCTAATATTTATGGCATCAAGACAACAAGTGATTTGTCGCCATCATTAACAACATTAATAACGGCAAGTTATGATTATTATAGCTTTGACGAAATAATAATAATAATAATATTAATAATAATAATAATGGTAATGATAATAATAATAATAATATTAATAATAATAATAACTGAAATGCTGGATAACAGATAATGAATGGCTTTCTATTAGTAATTTGAGTTTTGTTACATTATTTTAAGTTATTTTTATGATTTTCAATTCATGTTTTTATCCAATCACAGCAATAAATAATTCGAATAAACCAGAAGTCTTAACCAATAACTGAAAAAAGTATTAAGAAAATAGTGTAAAAATAATTTTAGAAAATACCAACGAGAAACTATCTTTAGCAAACACTTTTCAGTTTAATCCCAACCCCTAACCACTCCCCACAGTACGCTTTTCGACAATTTGGCTTTCATTTCTCACTTCTTAGTCTACCTAATCAATCTAACAAAAATGCTGTTTTGTGTTGTAACTTATATATATATATATAAAAATAATGCTTTCTGTGATGTAAAAGAGACATTTGAGTAACTCTGGATTGGGTTGTGGGCCGCGAGAACAGAGGCAGAGGAATAAAAATGGCAAACGACTGCGGAAGTAAATTATTTCTTTTTTTTTAAATCTCCACCAATGTGATTTTAATCCTTTGCCGCAGTGGTCATGCCAGCTTCACTACTGCTTTTCCAGTAATCCCTCGACCTTGCTTTGCTTTTCTTTTCTCGCATTAGTTTTAATAACTCATTAAAATATTATTTAAAAGCTAACAAATTACAAAAGAGAAAATTAGCAACTATAAATAATAAACACGATTTTGTTGCCTCTTTAAAATGATCAATTCCTTATTTTTTTTTTTAATAAGATGATATTTTGATAACTTGTTTATTATTTTCAGTTTTCTTGTCTGTTCATTATTCTCTTTATATCTTTATATGTAAGTAAATATATTTATTTCTAAAAATCTACGCAACATCACAACTTGCAGTAATACAGACTAAATAGACAATGTTAAAACCAGCGGAATTAAGTGATTATTCAAATTTTGATATACGAAATGTTTGTAAGGTAAGTTACTTTCGTTTCTTTATTCAAGCATTCAGAATTTAAAGAAAGTTATAATTCAGAATTTAGAAAGAGTTAAATCTCGCCAAAAGAGTGGAACTTTATCATAAGAGATATAAAAATGCATAAAAGATGTTTATCAAGCATGCTTTTTATATTTATTTTTAAGATGGCGCATGTGTATTTATTTTGGTGTACGCGCCTGCGCACTCTGGTTTCCGAATTATATTTTTTGTTGAATACCGACTTGTTGAATTTGACCTATGCTTTGCACTTTTTTCTTTTGCATTATTTTGGGCGAATAGCTTACCTTATCAGGTGTTGACGTTCATTTCACTGAAGTGTCAGTTCCAATCCAAGAAACGGCCATCTAAACTAGCGTTTTAAATTTAGCGTTTGGTATATTCTTATAGTTGTAATACCGGCCACACAAACTAACAACTAATATTTTATATTGACATTCTGCAAGCCAGAAGAGGTTATTGATGTCAGTCTTTTAAATCTTACGCTATCGGAGTGCGGTTTGTTCTAGTTACACTAAAATCACAAAAGCCATATAATTGACTGCAAGTTCTACTACTAGATGAATATGTCAAACTTTTTAGAGAAACATCAGAGAGCTTTAATTCAATTTTTACGAAATGTTTGGGAAAGCGTACAACACCTTGTCCAAGAATTATATGTGTACGTGTAAAACCGTATGCACTATATTTATTCTATTTACCTTTATAGATTATAGATCTTTATAGATTGTTTAGATGATCACTACAGGATCATAAGGAATGTCACCGCAACCGCTTTGATAGCAGAAATAAAATCGCTGATATAATTAGAATGGTACAACTTATTACATGATAAAGACAATAACTTGTGATTTTTAAGCCGAATAACAAAGTTATACCTATGTAGACTTTTACTGGTGGGCATATATAGCTATGTATTTAATCTAAGTAAGAAATACTGTTGTTATTCGTTTCAGATTTTTAGTCAAATATATTTTCGTTCTGATGACATTAATAACGAAGAGACGTACAACAAGAACAGAGAACTGATTCATTATTACATATAAAAGTAAAACGGAATAATTCTGATTAGATACACAGTGGTGTTAAATATCTTTAAAAGTGTTCTTCTAATTAGGTCAAAGATATACGTTTGTACATTTTACAAATTATGAAAGATGCGGACTTAGTAGAATTGAGGTAAACTGTATATGTTCTTAGCTTTATTAAAACCGAAACACTTTTAGAAATAGTTTTACTGCAGGATTGCCTATAAAGTAAATATACTTTTCAGCTCAAATGTTAGACATATAGTTATAAAATCTATGATTAATAGTTGTAAGATCTATGATAAAAAGTAATATATAATTTTTAATGAATTTGTTTACGAGTACAAATGGAATATTTTTATGAAAAACACAATAGATAGTTTTGTCAATTGTAGTGAAAAGAGTTTAATAGACAAAAGGAATTAAAATCTAATTCCTGTTCTACTGTCTTCTGCTTTTTCGTGGAAGCCTTTGAGACTATTATTTATCGACAGGAAAAGTTTCTCTCAAATGAAACAGAAACTTGTTTTAAAGCAATTTTCCACCAGACAAAGTAATTACTGTTTATCTATGTAAGTATATATGATAATTTCATGTGTGGATTCAAAATCTGTTTTATATAATTCTATTGTCATTTAAAACAATCTATAGTTGTATGACTTTTATAGATACATCATAAATATATGGATAATATGATCATAGAATCAATACTGCATATTGACTATCAACTGCACGCTTCAATGCAATATTCACACCAAGTAGTCTGAATATCATCATATGTAAGTCTACTTTATTAAATATATATGTATGTGTGTGTGTTCGTATGTATATATATATATGTGTGTGTGTGTGTGTGTTTGCAGACACACACATATTTATATTTACAAAGATAGATACACTGATGAATTTAATCTATCTATCTATCTATCTATCTATCTATCTATCTATCTATCTATCAGTTCTTATTGAAATATGAAACTGAGTGTAATCATGCAGTGTTGATTCTCATGTCTGCATCATATTTCTAAACGCTCTATCTGCGATAGTGAGCGCTCTTTTACTACAAATATAGTAATTTTTAAGCAATATATAAATACATAGTATATATAAATACATAGTTTATATAGTGTCTGCGTGTGTATTTTGTGTGATTTAAAGATTCTGATAACTTAGGGCGAGAACTGGTTTCTTGAAAAAAAGAATAATTTCGTAATAAGCAAAGTCCTTTGTTTACTCGCGGAGTAAGTTCGAGAAATGCGTGAAATATTTATGAATACATGTCGCTGAACTTGAGCTGAATGAAATGAAGCGTAGACAAATGCTTTGCATTAGACAAATGCCAGGATCCGTTTGCTGCCTACAAATGCCAGTGATTGAAATTCGAGCACATGTAAAAGCTCGGATTTTAAATACTGTTTTTCAGTGCAAAAAATATTTTCTCACTCGGAAGGTTGACTCAACACAATCTTTATCACCCCTCGTTGGTCATATTTCTGACTAAGCTAACGCTAATAATTTTCATCATATTTCATAAAATATATAATAATAAAAACACGCGAAAGTTTCGAGAATGTAACGTATTTACAGGCC
>JBBBDQ010028496.1:320000-470000 GCA_037127315.1 Ascarosepion bandense | reverse complement strand
CACACACACACACACACACACACACACACACACACACACACACACACACACATATATATGTATATGACATTAAGGTATTTCAGGAAGATAATGTCCTTAAAGCAAGACGCTTTGTAATTGTAGTGCTCGATATCAAGAGATAAAGCATCAATAGTAAGTAATAAATTCTTCATAATAGTAATATAAATATATATATTCAACTAACGATGGCCATACACGCACACATCTAACGCACACACACATATATGTGTGTATATATATATATATACATTTATATATATATATATATATATATATATAAACAAGATTGAATAGGCGCTTGAAATTGTGTCACATAAAGTGGCATCCCCACCAAAATTTCCATAGATAAATATTTTAACCGTGTATAAAATTTGATTTCTAATTTCTATTGGTGTCATGGTATCATATTAGGAATGATGAAACTTGGTCAAGAAGAAGAGTGAACGTTGTGCAAAGGAAGGTGAAAGATATTTTAGATGCGGCTTTGTTAGAAGCGAGAAAAGAGAGTAAAGCTGAGTTATACAAGTACTGCGTTAATAGCGCTGCAGTTCCTCGCCTCTCTACTGCGGTAACTGCTAGTCTTCAGCTTTCTTTATCACATCGATCCGAAACAACAAATACAAAACCAATGCTGAACGCAGCGGGCGCCTGGTGATCCTCTGTTATCTGAATATACCACTATATATATATATATATATATATATATATATATATATATATACTTATTATTTTAAAGGTGATATTTAGTGGATACTCATATATGAGTTATTTATTTAACAGGATATTTATATATTTTCTTCTATCGGTATGAATGTTCGAGAAATTCTTAATTAAAGATATATTTGACGATGATATATATATATATATATATATATATATATATAGACGGGTGCTTACACACTTCCACCCACGCACGCGCACATACATATGTATATTAATTATTTTTGCATATTTGGATATTTTCTCAAAATGTATACATATGTATTTAGGTTGTTCTACATATATATATATATATATATATATATATATATATATATATATATATATCCTATGCGATCTGATCCTTTTATTCGTATGTTAATGCTTAAATATATGTACAAATTATATATATATATATATATATATATATATATATATATATATATATGCAAACATATCTAGAAATATATATCATCATCATATATATATATATATATATATATATATATAGTTATACATTAATATTTATAAATATATATATATAATCGCACACATATATGTAAATATATATAGACGGTCATCCACATAAAATCATATTTCGCTGTATCACAGCTCATCAGTGTGGCTAGACATCCCATTGCTTCTAGTCAGGATTGAAAGTCGACCAATTTGGCATCACTCAGACATTCTTTCCTTAAGCTATCAACACACGGTTGTAAGAGGAGGCGCATTTAACGTGTTATATATACTTTGTGTATACATCCGATACTAGCCATGAGAATTCAATTCACGACTGAATATATATATATATATATATATATATATATATATATATGTATTTATAGTAAACTCCAGATGTCATTATATATACATATATACCCACACACATATATATCTGTGTGTGTGTCTGTATATAGACATACATGTATATAAACATATAAAATATGTAAATTTGGTATATATATATATATTTAGATCTGCGTTAAGCTTTATTTTACTAACAGCCATTTTGGTATGCCATCATTTTAATTTGATGTGTGTGTGTGTGCGTGTATACTTACAAAGCTGTAAAGCAACCACAATTTTCTTGGTTATTGTTATCCCAATAGTAAATGATATCAGCAATAATAGTAGAAATTATTGATAATGAATATTTTCAATAATAAATGTGCCGTTTCTATACACACACTGTCGATACTGTTGATCATTCAATATCTAAATTCTCTGCCCGATCAACAAATGAACTTTAAAAATAGTTTAGTCAATACCTGCACTGGAAGATATAAAATTAACTTTAAGTCAATACCTGCATTAGATGATATGCATGTATGGTTACGGAAATACCTGCATTGGAAGATATAACTTAACGCTTAAATATAAATAAAGAAATAATTATAATCTCTAGAAGTTACTGTTACCTTGTTTTACGATTCCGTCATTCATACTAACTGCTTTATTAATATCGCCAGAGAAAATTTCAAAGTTCGTAAATCATTTCTTACTTATATGGTCATCCTGTCTGATAAAAATGTTACAGAGTAAGAATTTGATAATCTCTTCAAATACAAGGGGTGTAAATGGAAATTACATGTATGAGAAATTTAATCAGAACCATTATTCCGGTTGTAGGAGTGATAGTAATTATTAAGTAATTAAAAAGGTTTATTAAAAAAATATAGCTATACACATTAAGGAAATTATATCTTTATCTGAACTACTAAAGTTTATATTAAAGGTGAGTTTCTTAGCGTAGCTTAGATATGTCAACAGACTGAAAGTGTAAGGCACCCAATGTAGATTTAACTATTCAGACATAACTGAAAAAGTTTGGGTTAATGGGTACTGTTCACATATAAACATATAAATTTCATTCACTTCAAATATTCCAACAGATTCCTAAGGAAAGGATTCATTTATCTTAGTCCTCATTTAAAAGTCATGATAAATTAGTTTATAAAACAGCATATATATATATATATATATATATATATATATATATATATATATTCATGTTATAATTTCTGAATATATATATATATATATATATATTCAGAAATTATAACATGAATATGGTATAATATCACTACAAAAGTACTTATTTTGTTTCGACACTATTTGTGTCTTATCAAGTGATGAGGTTTATTTCAAGTTGAAGGACTTTAAAAGGTTAAAAACAAGCCAAACTCCCTTAATCAGGGAGACATTGTTGCATAGACAGTGTGGACCAATCAGAATAAAGTAACTTCTAATTTGAAGAATATGTGAGAAAATAAAAAAAACAATTTTGGGGGCATTAATATTGATATTAGATTAAATTGAGATCAGCATTATTAATCGGCTATTAGATTCAGTTAATTTTTATTGCGAATTTTAAATTCTAAGTTTAACAAAAAATTATTAGATCTAGAATGTTATTCATATATAAGTTAAACAAATAATGATGGTGGTTCTGGGTATAGTATTAATAACTATAATATTAACAACGAAGAAAATGATTTTGGAATGGTATTATATAAGGATGGTTAAGAAATAGTTATCCGTAGACAGTCCTGTTTCGCTGTATCACAGCTCATCAGTACGGCTAGAAATCCGATTACTTCCAGCCAGGATTGAAATCCAACCGATTTGACATCAGTTGGAAATTCTACCGCTAAGCTTATCGGTGCACGGCGAAGGAAGACAGATTTTAGCGTGATATATACACAATGTAAACAAACGCCAGTAGGCTAGAGTGTTCAATTCATTGATGAAAAATGATGCGTAAATAGCGGTGATTAGCTACTGTTTTTTTTTAATCTACCAATTTCACAGAGTGCTCAATTGACAGGCGAGAACGTAAATAGTCATCCTCAGATGTATGTATATAAATAAAAAATAAATAAATAAATAAATAAAAAAGAAAATAAAAGAAGTAGGCCGTCGACTTTGATAGCAATAAAATCTAAAGTAAAATTGGAACTACGTCTTGAAATAATTGAAGCTAAATACGCATTGAGAGAATGGTCTTTAGAAAGTAAATTTCCGTCTCACTTCACCGATTTTCGGAGGCTATCAAGCTTTCTTATGTCTCAATTAATAAGATAAAAAACGCATACAATACTACATAAGAGAATCAACGTATCGGAGGATTTTATTTTATTTTTGCTCTTGAATTAAAGCTTTGTTTCTTCTATTATATATGAATTAATCTGAGCGGAAACGTTGAATCTAGAGTCAGAACTGAAGTGTAGTTACAACCTCAATAATATATATATATATATATATAGGCTATTCTGCTAATACAAATCCCTACTTACGTTTAACGAGGATTAATTCAATATCTTATATATATATATATATATATATATATATATATATATATATATATATATAAGTCATTTATATATAAGGTATTTCACTTGGATTTCTTTATAGTTTAGTTTCAAATTTTTATACGAATAAGTATTGCATTAATGATTCATGAAAACTATTTTGCATTCGTTTACAGATTTTTTAATTATTTCGCTTTATTTAATTTCGCCCTTCTTTGTATCTGTCTTTTTCACTGGTTTCAATGAAATAAGTCGTATTTTTATTATTATTTAAATTTCTTTGTAAACAGAGATAAGCATGATTTTCTATCTCAACTGCATTATGCCTATTCATTTAAAGTGTATAAAAAAATAGAAAATAGAAAATAATTATTTCAATAATATCAAGATACTTCTAAACATTATAAAACAGAAGTCCTAGTGACAAATCAGGCAATCTGTTCAGCGTTTCAATGTTATTATAAATTATTTCAGAAGATTAATAGTAACCTAAAGTGTATTGAAATAGCCAGTGATCTAGATTAGAAGGCCCCCTTGACTTTCAACACCATTTTAAAAGCAGAGGAAATTGTGAGAAGAGATTTGTCAGCTCGCTATTTCTTTAGTTAGTAATTCTCATTAAATGGTAACTGAATATAAAAAAAAATGAAGTTAGACAATATACTTCGCATTACATTGACATAAGATCAGCTAATTGTTTATCAAACAAAAACTCCTACCTTCACTCACTGTCACTATCTTTCTATATATATTTTTTATTAAACACTTTCATTGATATTTTTCCTTTTTAAATAGTTTAATTTAAAAATAATATTATTAAATAATAATCTCTATGCATAAGTACAGCTACATACAATTAGAAATTTTCGAAAAAGGTTTTGGATGAATATATTCGACTCTGAGTTTTAAAAGTAAACCTATATTATTACATCGCATGTATGTAGGTGTATACATAATATATATATATATATATATATATATATATATATATATATATGCGTGTGTGTGTATATATATTTATATATATATGTGTGTGTGTATCAAATAACGATATATATTTTTATATATCAAGAGCATAATTGAAGAACAATGTATGACAAAATGGGAAAACCTATTTCTGACGCGATTTGTCGTTCAGAACTTCACCGGACTAAATTTGTTATGTTGGTGCAACTGTATATAACAAATTTAGTCCGACGAAATACCAAAGGTCAAAATGCGTCATTAAAACATTTTCCACTTTGTTATACATTATTCTCCAATATATATATATATATATATATATATATATATATATATATATATATATATGCCTACATGCGCACATTTATATTTCTGCAGAGTACACAATAATATGTTTGTATGCATGCATACGCACATAAATATATGTATGTGCATCACATGTGCATACATACGCTCAAACCTGTTCGTATATGCATTAAATGCACATACCTATGTCAACACAACAATACAAATGCATACATACATATTAACGTGTAAACATTCGATTTCAAACCCGGAAAGTAGCAAAGAAAATACATTTTTTTTCAACAGATTTTTTTTTTAGAGCCCGGTGTGGAAAACACATAAAAATCATCATATACATTTTTAACGAAACCTTGAACGTTTCAACCCCCACTAAAAATATAATTGAAGGTGTTCCAAATTGCCTTCTTCCTGTCCCATTTTCCCCACAGTATATATATATATATATATATATATATATATATATATATATATATATATATATATACACACTACCGGCCATAATTATTAGGCCACTCCAGTGTTTTAAAAAAAATGACGTATTTCATACTGTTTTTTAGTGTTTATTGCCAAGTGAATAATTGTAAATGAAAATAGAATGGTTCTTTTGTTCATACTGCACAATAACATGTGCATCAAATGAATTTATAAATATTCAATAATTACCTATATTGCAGTTTCATCAATAAAAGAATGAAGAAAATTTAGGGTGATTCGGACGAGTTCATCTTTGCTTCCTTGCCTTGTAAAATTTTGCAAAGTAATAATAACAAAAGAACCATTCTATTTTCATTTGGCAATAAATACAAAACATAGTATGAAATACATAATTTCTTTAAAAAACAAAAACTGGGGTGGCCTAATAATTATGGCCGGTAGTATATATATATATATATATAATGAAATAAAAACTAAAGACTTTAAAAAAATACACAAAAAAAAAAAAATTCACAACCTTTACACGGAGAGTTGGAACCCTCCATCCGGGTCACTTGAGTGTCTCTTCGAGGCCGGAAATGGCAAAAACGAATGAAATCTTATGCAAAGCTGTATAAATGTATCGAGACCCATCGATATGACATTTGCATTTTTACTGTTACTTTTCCATTTTTATTACTGGCCGTGCCTATTGGATACTGCCGTAACTTTTGAATAAAATTGTTACTTGCATATACAAACGGAATTGGGTTGTCTTTAGTTTGCTTTATCTTATGTTTTTTTTTACTTACTTTATATAATTCATGCCATGCAATATTTACTTTATCTCATATACAGGGCCTGTCTGCTGGATAAGTTATTTTTGTATTTGCCCGCCGCCGACAGAAATCGATGCTCGAACCACAAATAATAATAAAAAAAGGTTCTTAAAGTTTTTTTTTAAGGCAGGAAGACCATGTTGACTTTGCTATACTAACCGTTTTTGGAAGGCGAATTGGTATGTCCAAGGATGCATTCCGGAAGCGGAGTAGAGTATTGAGAGATAGGATAATTTACCTAGAAACAAAGAAAATAATACTGGATTGCTATGTGATATCTCTTCTTCAATATGACAGTGAATGCAGGAAAATATTCTCAAAGACGAAGAAGAAACTTGAAGTAACCGAAATATGGTTCTACAGAAGGATGCTGATGATACCATGACTCGAACATGTGAGCAAAGATGAGGTTTTCGAGAGGATGGAAACGAGAAAAGGAAACTAATACTTAAAATCAGGTAAAGACAGCTAAACCTCCTGGGAATGCAATGAGGAAGGAAGGCTTGGAATAGCTGATACTCACAGGTCAGACAGAGCAAAAGATAAACAGGATAAATCAGCGCGTAAAATACTTGACGGGCTTGAACAAGGGGATGGCAGAGCAGGGTATGGATGGGTTACAGGAGAAAGCGTGCTAAAAGCCACTAGAGATAGGGAGATGTGGAAGACTATGATCGCCTACATCCTAAAGGGACACGGCACACACACACAAAAAAAAGAACAAGCTAAGCAGTGCACCTTTCTATCTTTTTCTGTCTCTGTCTGTCTATCTCTCTATATATGTATATATTCTATCGGAATAAAGCATAAAATTCATCTCTTCTTTACGTTAGGGTACAGAACTAAGCAGATATGTTTCTAGTGTTAGGAAAGATTGGCATTTATAAGGCACTATTCAATCTCCGTAACTGAGCCGGTCTAAAGACCGTCGGAACTAACGACAGTTTCTCTTACCAAAGAAGGTGCAGTTTCAAGTACGACAGAGGAGCACATAGATTTATTCAATATGATTTATCGGATATTCAGTTAGGTAGACGAATATATATATATTTGCTCAAAACGAATATATATATATTTGCTCAAAACAGATATAACGTTCTACTAACTCTCTGTCTCTCCCCTCTCTCCCTCCCTCTCTTTCTCTCTCTCTCTATATATATATATGTATATGTATATATACGAGGGCAACTGAAATATTCTCAGTCTGACCAACAGACAAAAATATGTACAAATACGAAATCTTTTAGAAATTCTCCATCGATTCTAATCGAGAATTCTTTATTACTTCCTCGCACGTGCGCTCGCGCGTTGTGTGTGTGTGTGTATGTGTATGTGTGTGTGTGTGTGTGCGTGTGTGAATTTCCTATAGATTCAAACCCTTTTTTATGGACAGCTATGATTGAGTAGACAGCCTGTAGGTTTTTTTTTCAACATGAAATACGTCTACCGGTTTGTGCATTCGAGGGACTTATTAAAGAAAATGGCTTTTCGGTAGTATTCAAAATTACTTTTCACTCCGGAGGAAAAATTTATTGCATATATATATATATATATATATATATATATATATATATATATGTGTGTGTGTGTGTGTGTGTGTGTGTGTGTAAAAAGAAAAGAACAATATGAATAAAGACAAGAGGAATACTTATTTTAGCAAACGCTTTTCATCCTCTAATCCTCTTTACTCTAGTAAAAGTTATTCAAGGAACGAAAAAGATTGGTAAAAAATTAAAACAATAAAATTTACATCTGTGGCACAATATTTTTTAGAAAATTAGCAAATTTAATGTTAAATTAATCTGATTTATACACGCATTACTTATTTACAGCATGAAATTTAGTATAAAACTATTTCTTAATCGCAGAGTTGAATTTTCTGATCTTTCCACCGTATTTGAAATGTGTTGACAGCTCGACAGACGCAGGATAAAATAAGTGCCGTTCACAAGTGACATAACTGTACAAATCTTTTTCCTGTAATGGGAAGAAACCGTGAAACACATGACCTTTTAATGTACACATAGAAACTACCATACAAAAAACAACGTCTCACACACACACACACACACACACACACACACACACACACACACGAAAAAAGAATTGAAAATTATTTTAAAACTACGATGTCTAGGTGAGTTGTATTAAACTTTTCAATTTTCGATTAGCAAATATAGTCTTCACTTTATAACCTACCAACCTAACGTCTATAATTTTAGAAAATATTTTAAAAATATTTTTGAAATTTTATAAATTATTATAATTAAAAAAATAAAAAAATTCTTTTAAATTCTTATAAAATTTCATTATTAATCGAAAATAATTTTTTCTTTAGACTATAATGGCCTTAATTTATAATATTTATTAAAACAAATAAAAGCTTATCTAATTAAATGATGTCATAGTTTTATTGCATTTTTTACTATTCTGGGCAAATTTTTAGTAAATGGGGCTCAATAGTTGAAAAAAATAATACATGAGTTATATTCCCCAATGAGTCCTGTGTTTAACTAATAAAACCAATTTTGCCTACAGAATTTAATTTCTTGAATTTAGATGAATTTACGTGGAGAGAGGGTAACAGATGTAATAAAAATATTTTTACTAATATTTTTAAAAAAATAAGGATTTCAATGTCGCTGTATAGCTGAGCACCTGACAGAGCGAGAATAGAATGTGCGGGAAATGAGAGAAGAGTAAAACAATTCGCATTGTATAGAGTTTACATTGAAACTCTAAAAGTGAAGCGTCGGATTCGACTCAATTTTTAAACAATTTTTATCACTTTTATTTTTAGATCTACTATAATTTATTATTAGTGGACAAAGTCTTAACAGCATAAAATACACAGATCCCGCCGTGTTGATAACCCACACATAGAAAGAGAAGCACAGGAAATACTATAGAAGTTAGTAAAGGAAAGCCAAAGAAAAGGATTAATCATTAATTGTAAAAAGATAGAATGTTGTAAGAAGAAGAAACATACAAAACTATAAATTTCAAGGAATTGGTTTAACGGAGGACGGAAAACAGAACGCCGAAATCCGAAGGAACTTTACAAGAGAGAACAATACCTTCCAGAAGCTAAGTAGAGTATTAAGAAACAAGAAAATCTCTTTAGAACAAAAAGTGTACTAGAGCGAGACCAAAGTCAAGATGGCGCAACGATCGTAGTCAGAGATAGAACGTAGTAGAGTTCAACTGGAGAGGATTTCCTTCATCAGGAGTGAAAATGAAATAGATTTAGACTGCAAAAAACAAAACAAAAAAAACAACTCTTATGAAATATTTTTGCGAGACGTAGAAATTTATGTAGAAAATTAAATGAACATAAGAGGAATGTTTTTAAAGATAATAAAATCAATGCATTCGACGTTCATCGTGTCAAGTCTGGTCATATTTTTATAAAAATGTGGTTTTCAATGATAGAGAAGAACATTTATTAAGGATAAAATGTTTTGAATATGCCTATATTTCGAAATCGCCTACAGTTAATTTATTACCAAGATCATGCAACATATAACATTTACTCCTAATTACTATTAAGACAATTTGGAATGGTTAAAGACAATAATGATGAAAATAAAAATGAGAAAAACTGAATGACAAAGTTTACTTTCGAATACATGTAGCATCAAAATTGAAATGTTGAGCGCCTCTGCATTTTTAATGTCTCGATGGGAACAGTAACTGGTGCTTGTTGTATTTCCATGGACCGAAAGTGTGAGACTTTGGAGAAAATGAGAACAAAACGGGAACATATACTAAACATCCGGAAGAGACAGTTGAAGTTTCTGGGGCACGTAATGAGGAAGGAAGGCTTGAAGAATCTGATACTCACAGGACAGAGAGAGGAAAAGAAGGAAAGAGGAAAACAGCTTGTGCCATACTCGATGAGCTTAAGTAAATGGATGGTAGATCAGAGTTTGCGAGAAATAACAAGACAAAGTATATTAAGAACTACAAGAAACAGGAAGATGGGGAGGGCCAATGCTTACGTATAGAAAGGACATAACATAAAAAAATAAGAATATTCTCTACGTAAAATTGGATTTTGCCACGATGAAAATTGACATTTAGCGAAAAAGTCGAATAATGCACAGAAAAAATGAATGCAAAAATAATTATGTCATATTGTAATGATTGATTAAATAAAACTATTTTATTATTTGTTAGAAATATTAAATGCTTAGGTAAATGTTTGGTTATTTTTTTATTAATTAGTCATTAACTATTATTTTACCTAGAGTGAAAATGAATATTTTACGACTTCTTAATAATGTAAAAATATGTTACAAACGTTTACTAATCCACTACATTTCTATTCAAATAAAATATTCTACGAGGCTCGATTGAAAAGTCCATAGGCTGACCAAAATATTTTAAGGCATGTGACTAAATGAGATTTATTTTTCTCCTGTTGATCATAAAAGCCATCAACAGTAGATATGACATCATCATCACTGCGATACTTATTCCCAGCCTTCTGTGCTTTCATGTTATGGAAATAGACGATAGTCAAATGGGGACAAATGAAGAGAATAGGGAGGATGATCAACCAGTTCAAAGCCACAGTCATGCACAACAGTCCGTGAAACCAAGGACTCATGTGCTGGAGCATTGTTCCAATTAAACAAAATTTTTTTTGTTTGTTTTGCTGGACGTTTGGTTATGATAGCATGATGGTAAATTTTATCCATGGATAAATTTATCCACGTGGAGTCACTAATAGTTACTTTTGATGTCTTTTTTGAACAGTCAAATATCTTTAACTGGAGAGAAACTATGCAGTTATTAATAACAAGAGTTAAAACTAATGCTTAGAATAATTCACAGCTCTATGATAGCCTTTTGTAACTGCCTCGGCAAATTGGCATTGTACTCTCGATGGATGGTGTGGCCCTTTTGAGCCTTGTCTCTAGTTGAAAGTGTTGAACCCAAAGCTTATCTTAGTTTAGGAAACACTCCAGGAAATGAGCTGTCAGATATCCTCGTGATGTGATCAGGCTAGTTCGCTTTTGATCAGGTGTCAGAAGACGCGACATCCACCGAGCAAAAGTCTTCGTCATGTTAAGGTCCATTGTGCAGAACATTCTCCTCTTTCTCACGGCATTTGCTAATAGCATTGGCTATTTAATTTATAATCAATATTCAGACATCCATCAACATGTGGTGAATACAATAAATGTTTTTCTCGGTAGTTGCAGGTGCTGAAAGTCCAGACCTTTAGTCATTTTCAAGACTCTCCCTTTCTCTTCTAGATTCAGCTTCTACTTGTGCGCTGTTGATAAATCTGGAGTGTCATCCTCTAATGTAGCAACCATGTTGGAGAATAAAAGCTTTTTCTGCAGGTACATAACACCACGATGGTAAGTTTTATCCATGGATAAATTTATCCACGTGGAGTCACTAATAGTTACTTTTGATGTCTTTTTTGAACAGTCAAATATCTTTAACTGGAGAGAAACTATGCAGTTATTAATAACAAGAGTTAAAACTAATGCTTAGAATAATTCACAGCTCTAGAACGATGTCTTCATAGTCTATGAACTTTTCAACCCATCCTTGTACTTATATATTATCAACACTATTATGCTACTTGTCCACATAGTCGTTATCGAGTTTGATACATTTTTCATCAGTACATGAACGCCTAAATACTACACTTGAAGAACAGTGTGTCATAGAGTAGAGTCACCATGACACCACTGCAAAGAGAGCACCGTCCCTGTGTAATCGCTTCCCGAATAAATATCGTTCGATAATTGGAAACAGATGATAATCTGAACATGTCAAGTCAGGCCTGCGTGCCTCGTGCGATTAGACATCGGAATCTGGAACTAGTCTTTTGTCAGGTTGGCCGTGTCTGGGATGGAGGTTTCGTGCAGCATGCTGACCTCTTTATACGATCCCTTAACCTGCTTAGTGTTTCACAGTATCTGACTGTTTGACTGTGTTTGACGAGGAACCCACGATTTGATTCCTGGATAATAGTTGTCAAAAGTGAAAACAATGAAGAGGGAGAGAGAGAGAGAAAAAAACGATTATTGAAACTCTGCCAATAAAAAAAGCTCTGAGCTATGTTGACATCAGAGTATTTAATATTTGTCTTGTCAATATATATATATATATATATATATATATATATATATATATATATATATAATTTCAGGTTAAGAGGACTTAACCTTTTACTATTTTGAGTGTCCCGGTATTTATTTTATTATGAACATTGCTCAATATAAGTATTATAGAGTTTAATATAATTATATAGTTATGAATTAATTGTACATTGCGACACGGAAATTTCTATGTTTCCAGATAGATTCTCATCATCAGGTAATGTTTAACGTTGGTTGTCCAATCAGCATTGTGTCGCAATGTACAGTTAATTCATAACTATATATATATATATATATATATATATATATATATATATATAGAGAGAGAGAGAGAGAGAGAGAGATAAAGAGAGAGAAAGTGTATGAAAAATATTTTTACAAACATTGGTAGCGGTTTCCTCAGGCTAAAACAAAGACAAACGTCCATATACACATATACCCACAAATGCTTCGTTTTTTTATGTTTAAGAATAAAGAAAGCCACGTATCCATGAACGGCCGTATGTAAAAAAAAAAACATATTTGCCTTCTCCCACTATAAATATACTGCCATTGTTACAAACACTTCTCAATTAACTAACTACTACACACGTTGAACGTCGAAGACAGACTAGCCACAAATATCCACGAATGAAAAATATAGCCGAGTCTACACAGCGCCATCAACTGTAAACTTTATTTAAACTTAATGTTTTAAAAACAAAGGATTTGCGGACATGTTTACATGGAATCCTGTCTTTGTTTTGGTGTGAGGAACCAACCCCCCAAAAACGCACTCATGGCTGTCAGACAATTTCTGCGACCACATTCCCGCTGAAAAGGATTAACTAACTCAAAGAAAGAGACCCTTCAGAAATTGCACGAGAATCCAAAGTCGTCTGGAGGGCCATGGTTGAACCCAATGTCGAGTTTTTAATAAATTTAGTCTTTAGTATTTCATGATGTTTGTGCGTAATTTTAGTAAATATATCTGTTAAGATGAGATATCAGTAATATTTGGAATTTTGCGTTATTTAGACGATATTTTATTTACCGCATTCTGTATGTGCGTGAGTGTGTGTGTGTGTGTGTGTGTGTGCTGATAAATAAAATTAAATATTCATTTATATGAGTTTCTCTGGGATTATATTTACTGATCAGGAAATTTGAGTGAACATTTAATTAGTCAATTAATTAGTTAGTGATCAATATCAAGAGATGGTCATTAAGATAAAAATAAAATTCAGTATATATATATATATATATATATATATAACGGCCTGGTACTCTCGTCTTCGTAGCACACCCATTTTCTAGGATAACTAGATAATCTCTGTTGCAGAAGGTGGCTCTAAACGATTGAAGCCAATCCTGCACTATAAATGTTGATTTGCTTAACTCTAAGCATCTATTATCACCAACCTCTCCAAAATTAAACATTCAAGCACTCAGCAAAGAAAGTGATGACAACTGTGTGCGTGTTACCAGAGAATATACCGCATAGTCAAAGAATTTACGCAGTTAAGTTGTTCGTCGAAAGAGATCGTGACCTTTACTTAAAAGCGTTGACCTACTGCATGGCAATGCTATCCCTCATAGAGCCAACCTGACAAAAGCGTAGCGAATCGTACCGTTCAATTCTGTCTTGGCACCTGATGTCTAAAATGTGTTTGTGACGCTCAGAGTTAATATTTACAATAATTCATATAGGAAAGTCAAACAAGTTAATACAATTATGAAAAATTATTGTTATATATTTACATTAGCAAAACCAATGTAAATATTTTTACTGTAATTATTCAATGAAAATTATGTAAAAAGTAGTAATCTTTGATTAAGAATTAATGCAAGTACAGAAAATCATTTTAAATATATTAGTTGGTTTCAGAAGATTCATTTGACGTTACTATAATTTTGAGCATTTTATAATTGTTTTGAATACTGTTGTCGCATCTGGTCTGGTGCCTCTGCTATTCTCCTCGGGCTTCTTGACAAAATACAGCGAAGAATCTGTAATGTGATTGATACCGACTTAGCTGACCACCTGCAGTCAATCTCTCACCGGCGTGACGTGGCTTCCCTGTGCCTCTTCTATAAATACTTTCATGGCTTCTGCTCTGATGAGCTTAAATCACTGGTGCCCTCTAGGTGTGAGTTTTCACGAGATAGTAGATTGGCAACTAGGTCCCACCCTTTTACAGTGGAGAAAACGATTATTGTGCCTCTTCTATAAATACTTTCATGGCTTCTTCTCTGATGAACTTAAATCACTGGTGCCCCTAGATGTGAATTTGCACGAGATACTAGATTGGCAACTAGGTCCCACCCTTTTACAGTGAAACCGATGAAATGTAACCGCAATTTCTACTCCAACAGCTTCTTTTCTCGCACTTTCCGCCTGTGGAATTCCCTTCCGCATGCTTGCTTCCCCGACGGCTATAACCTCCAGGAGTTTAAATGTAAGGTCAATAGACACCTCCTAACACATTAACCCACACCCATTCTCTCCAGCTCTCCCCCTATGTACATCCTAACTCGTTTATCGCCCTGTGTAACCCCCTGCGCTATAGTGGCAGAGTGGCAGTGGAATGCCTTGCTTGGGATGACATGATTAAAACAAAAACAACAACAAAAAAAAAACTAACCGATATTAAATGAGTTGACACCTACCCATGCCTCATTCGATAAATAGTATTTACATAAAAAAAGATGTCAAAATCTGCATAGGTACGGAATGTACCACCTTAAATAACGTGGATATCATCTGGAAACCGGGCCTGTCAGATTAAATTAAATGCACTTTAATTTACGCCGCCAATGAATCAAGACTTTTGAATGAAACAGCAGTATGCGGACTAGCAGCTTAAAACTGACGTTGGATTGGACACACACTCTCAAACTTAAAGCTGTGCTGAACATCTCAAGGAAAAACCTATCTCATGAAAAATCACATTGAACTACCGGTCATATAGCGAAGACGTTGATCTGGATATTGTTGACGTGCCAAAACACGAGCTAGCTAACAACTTACTCCTTTGAAATGAAATTATGAAGCAGTTTAGGTTATGGTAACAGTGTTCGCAATTATTACCACCATTATTACTACGCTAGCATCCATTCTTAATATTCTCGTTAAGACAAAGAAGAAACTAACACGTTTTAATATTGCTGTTTTCAATAACATCCATGTTTGATAATATATATATATATATATATATATATATATATATATATAAAAACTCTCTCCACAGACGCTCTCGCGAAATACGTTTCTAATTCAAATTTTAAAATCATTTGTTTCTGATGAAGGACCGAGGGCGGTCTGAAATATAAAATATAATAATAGAAATAAACAAATACTGTAAAAAAATACATTTTTAAACTCACAACTTTTTAATAGTTTTTTCATATATATATATATATATATATATATATTCATTTGATCATTATAACATTATATTTTAATATATACTTGTATTTGAGTGTATAGTCTTTATTTTTCTATAATTAAACTGTATATTTTAGACACCTACCGGACTATCTTCCGTCAGATAGTGTTTTTCCAAACATGATTCCTCGAACATTTAGGCTGGTGGATATTTAAAATGTGTAAACATAGACTATCCGTTCAAATACGAATATCTATGAAAAAATAATATTAAAAAATAATTTTAAATCAATATGTCGGTTAATGCCAATTTTGTAAATTTCTGTATAACTTCGTTATATATATTCTAAACATATACTGTTAAATATAACAGACAATGAATGTCTGTTATGTTTAATCATGAACCATTCTAAACATCGTATTTTGGCTTTAATTTCAGGTGAAAATAAAGACAAAATTTTTCCAGCATTTGGGTTTTATTTTATTATGCTGGTTTTAAGCTTTCGGCTTATATGAGCCATCTTCAGAGAGGTTACAGGGACGTTAACATAAAGACATCCACCATCAAAGATGATTTTATCTTGTGTTGACATAAAACATTGCTATGCAATGTTTAACAGTGTCCGAATAGAAGACGCAGTTCGTAAATTTGTAATGTGGTTCTATGACGTCACACCACGTAAGAGACAGAAATGTTACGTCACACCACGTGAGAAACCGAAATGTTATCAGAACCATATGTCTAAATGCAATGTAATGCGTTGTGACCAGATTGAAATGTGATTTTATTAAGTGTGATTATATATATATATATATATATATATATATATATATATATATATTAACAATGAGTTAACTGCTGACTTTACAGTTTTCAGAGAGTGATACACGCTGAGGTCTAAGGTAAGTAATTCGTCCTATGTTCGACGAGATCAACCATCAAAAGGAGGTATTCTGGCTCAAATATGATGCAACAAAGGTAGGTACTTTATCATAAACCCAAATGCGTTATTAATACTTACACTAATTTTTATATGTGGTAAATATAATATATAGAAATTATATGTCGCTTGATTCTAAATATCTGTTATTAATGAACTTTATGTCATTAAAATTATGTAAATTAAATGCAATATTTTACTTCTTATTTTTACAGTAAAAATGTATAAAACTGCAGATAATTTACGCCTTGTTTCAAAACTGGTTCTTTGCTCGCCAAATTAAGACTCACCGAAATGCGCGACAAAAATACTTCGTTTCATTACTCATGGTAATAACTAATGATCATAGTTTCAAATAAAAAAAGCTGGGGTGGATGGAATATCGATTCTGTGGTGCTTATTTGATTTTTCTTTTGCGAAACTCAGTAAAAACTTCGTGTTGCAAAAGAAAGAAAAGAGAGCGTGCGTGGTGATTTACATTGATTTATAGTAAAAATGGAGAAAAAAATATTTTGCGGGATCATCCGAAGTCAAAAACAAGGAGCCTTACCTGGGTTTTTTAAGAAAACTAATGAACACAAAATGTTTATCCTACCTGAAAAAATTGTTTTTACATTACAGCCATTTTCGTATATATATATATATATATATATATGGTGAGATTGATATATTGTCGCCTAAATTACTGAAAAATTTAAATAACACTGACATCTCATTTTCGCAGATATATTTACTGAGATTACATAAAAAATATTTTAAAATTCTACAGAGTAAATATATTCAATAAAATTGCCATTGGCTTCAACCACGGCCTCTAGACGACTTTGGAATATCCCACAACACTTCTAGAGTGTCTCATTGTTTAATTTAGTGAATGATGCCATAATTTTTGCTTTTTGGCGTCAAAAAGAGATTTGTTAGTCTCTTGCTCACATATAATAAACCAGCGGATTGCAGTCTGGGGTGTTAGGTGGCCAGATATAAGCGTTGATATGGTCGCAATAGTTGTCTGAAAGCCATGAATGGTTTCTCCCGATTGCGTGGCATTATGCAAAGTCTTACAAGACATAGATTCTTCCAGGACCCATCCTCTTTGCCTAGAGCAGCAGTACCTCTTCAAGGCACTTGATGTAGGCATCCGTGTTGAGTCTGCGGCCTTGTAGGAAGATGAATGGAGGCATAACATCACCATCACTAGTGATCACTCCAAACACCATCGTAATCACCATTAGATTCATCCAACTCATTTTGAATCCTCTGCACTTTCCTCAGATCGACACCGTAGTACTCTGTATTGTTCACACTGGAGCTTCCGGCACGAATTTTATCCTGAACAAAATACCTTTTTCAAATTTCTGGCGAAATAAATTGCGTCATGGTGCTCTTTTACCCACAGACGGTGGTCAACTGACATTACTATACTGTGTAGCCGACAAAATAAAAAATAAGCAACACGCATGCGTAAATTAATATATGATGGCAACAATTTACCCATTGCACACTGTTTATATGATAAAATAGAAAATGTTTACTTGGAACGCGCTTAAGGACCTCATCGGATAAAACTTTTCCACTTTGTCATACTTTTTTCCCGTATTGTTTTTAATATATGAACATATATATCGTTATTTAATATATCGGTAATATCGTTATATATATATATATATATATATATATATATATATATATATATATATATATATAGTCATCCGCAGACAGATCTGTTTCGCTGTATCACAGCACATCAGTACGGTTAGACAGCCGATTGCTTTTTACCCAGGATTAAAACCCGACCGAATTGGCGTCAGTCGGCGATTCTACATCAGAGCTATGGCCGCACGATAGAAGGAGGCAGACTTTTTAGCGTGTATATTATCATTATACACGCTCAATAGAGAGTGTTCTAATTCATTGCTGAATGAACGATGCGTATATATATATATATATATATATATATATATATATAAAGAATACTTAGCGAGCCAGACAACCTACCTAGGTTTCACCTAAACGGATCGTCAGGGAAAGCTGGCTAGGTATTCTTTATTTATTCCGCTCTAACTAACTATTGAGCGCTTTATTTTTTAGTTGATTGCTCGTGTCGGGGTTGTTTCTTTGGGCTACGTGTTGACTCGGTCAAAGCTTTTTTGACTGATGTTCATGTACTTAGCTCTTTCTTTTTTAAAACCATTTTTTCACTTCTTCGTAGATCCGTGGAAGGTTTTTCGACACGAATATAGTTATTATTTATTATATATATATATATATATATATATATATATATATATATATGCCAATTAACTATTCCACGAGAGGAATGAACTAATTTTGAAATGTAGACACAAAAACAGGCATATGATTCCATAGCAAAATCGAAATTAAACTAAAAAAATTGTTTTGGAAAAAACTCTAGAATTTCCTATTAAAGACTTTATTCCCTTAAAAATTTTATTATCATTATTGTTTTCTATTATTATTATTATTATTATTATTATTATTATTATTATTATTATTGTATTAATACTTATATATATTTTTATAAAATAATGTTGTTTTAATGTGAGTGCAATTTATATTTTTTAATAGAGTTTACGTAATAGTTCTATTTTTTTATTTTTATATTCGTAATTTTTATCAATTATTGCTATGTATAATTTTTCTTTATTATTATTATTATTATTATTATTATTATTATTATTACTACTTTAAGGTTTTTTAGTATTTTGTTTTTATTATTATTTTCTTTATTATTATGTTATTATTACTACCAATACGTTTTATGAAATAACATAATAGTATTATTATTAACGTTAGAATTAATAAGAAAAACTAACAATTAATTTGTTCTAGTGAAAATTCAACCCCTAATTTTAATCAGTCAAAAGATACTGACTTCCATAGCTACTGTCATCGTAAATCTAGGCCAAGGCCATCTTGTCGTCTGGATATAATGTAGACGCTAATATCTAACACTATTAACCTCCTCACTCCAATTTTTCTTCTCTTTTTTCTTTTTCAGTTTCCTTCTTCCTTCTTTTTATTTGACTCTTTTTATCTGGATAATTTTAAACTATTCATTGTTAGGTGAATTTGGTCTAAAAAGCAGTCTATAAGATAGCCTCGAAATATAATATTATCAATGGGTTTATAAAAACATCCAATTTTCATTTTTATATATATATAATCTCTCTTTTATACAAGTTTCATTAAAAACAACTGACAAGGTTTTTGTGGTCTTATAATTTTTTCTTTTCTATACCTAAAATATATATATATATATATATATATATATATATATATATATATATATAAGTAATGTTCTTTGCAAAAGATATATTATCAAATAAACATTAACGAATGGTTTTCTTCATTATAAATGCGGCACGCTCATACAACTATTTTTGAAAAGCAATCGTAACCATTTTTAGAATGATAGCTATAAACGCTCAAATAATAATTACTATCTAGAAATGATCTACAATTATTGGACCATCAGAAGGTTTTTCGTTAAAGAAGAACCTATGTATTCGTTGCACTGCCCATGTATCGTCGACATCTTGTTCTTCTCTTCAGTACTGCTCAATTTCTACTGTGTCTGGATTATAACGTTTCTCCGCGAATTTGGTGTTATGGTAATTATCCATTTTAATCCCTAATCTGGTTATTACAGATATATATATATATATATAAATTCAAGGTAATAAAGCCACTATGCTGCAAGGTATTATTTAATGTTACAGAATATATATATATATATATATATATATATATATATATATATATATATATAAACATTATTAGGGAGCGAGAGCAATAAAATTAATGGAATTAAGAAGACATAAAATAACGATTCACATTGCATGTCAATTTTTAAAAGTCAACATTGACTGGGAAGCAACTGTAAAGAGCGAGAGGAGAAACTGTTAAACTTACAGTTACATCTAGCTACTTCAGATGTAACATGATGAGATATTGCCGCCAATCTAGTACTGAACATTAATTCCTAAAGTTGTGGTACCATAGGGGAAAGTAATACATATTTTGAAAATAGAAATATGTTGCCCAAGGCCAAAAGTGGGGTCAGAGGAAAGCTGGTCTTCAAACCGTCTTATTTTATACTGAGCTCGCCACAGTTACTGACCCAAACATACTACAGTATTCTTTACATCAGAACAACATATTCTTACTTACTATTCTTACTACAGCTATCATAATACCTCAGTGTCTGTATGAACCTCTAACTAGTTACCATATGTAAAATTTGTCTGGAGCGGGGAAATAAAAATAGCAACATTTAAAAAAGTAAAACCCCGCTGAATATTTACAATGATTGTAATAGATGAAAGTTTATCAGAACAATTACCATGAAAGTATTTATAGAAAAGGCACAGAGAAGCTACGTGGAAAAGTGACTGAAGCGAAGATGTCAGGGCAGAAGCAATCAACATTGTAAATTCTTCGTTGGATTTTATCAAGAATCTCTAAATACATAATAGGAGCACCAGACCAGATGTAGCAGCAATATTCAAAGCAAAGACGAATGGTAGACTAGTAAATATGTAAAATAGATTCTGGTGAGAAAAATTGTCTAGCAAGACACAGTGAACGAACTTTCCTGACAGGAAACCTTGCAATTGAGTCAGCGAAAAAACGTTAGTCTGAGAATGCGCAATTCTTAATCAGAAGACTTAGACTAAAAGGAAACAAGGTTAGCAATATGTGACCAGTACTAACACGGACAAAACAAAATATCCTTAAATATGTATAGCGGATTAATTTATTTCTAGTTTAAAGTTGATTGAGGGTTACCTTTTCGGTAGACACCTGAAGAAAGTCTTCGGCCTCAACAGCCGAAACGTTTTAATAACAACAAATTCAAAAACAATAATATTAGTCTGAATGTAAATAATATCTGTCTTTTGGGGGTTATTTAAAAAATGATACATAAGATAACTAAGTAAAACATTAGTAAATGTTTTGAAAAATAATTAAAATATGATTATTTAGAGAAATTTCAAATTACTAAAAGCTAGATATAAAGGATAGTAAGTCGTGGAGAGCCATGATCGCTCACTTCTTGAAGTGACATGGCAAATTTTGTGGCAAGTTGATATGATCCTGGGGGTATATTTTGGAGAACTCTTAAGTTAATATATAATATGCGAACAATGCATATTCATCCTAGCTGAGCCTGATACAAAGACAGATGAAGCGAAGAAGATTGTCTTGCGTCAATTTTGTCAATCTGGTGGGCTTATCTGATTAAATAATCAAACGGGAATTTCTGCATCCGCATTGGTTCTCCAAACTCGGTAAAAGTTGATATTTCTATTATTTACTTGAAGAGCTGGCGGATCACAGTCTTCCTACCCCAGTGTCGAACAAATCTGCACTTAGTAAATACATTCGTCGTTAATTTAGTTAACGTCTAGCTTTCCGCACACGATGATATATAATTTCAAATTGTTCGATTGTAAAATATACGACATAGCTGCAGAAACATTCATCGACTGTGAAATTTCACGAAAATCACTTGTCTTGTCTGGTGGAAATGCTCAAGACAAGAAAGAAGCTTCATGAAAGCAAAAATCGATTTTTTCAGATCGATAGAGTATGGAATAAGTGATTTTGTGGATCTGGTCGAAAGACAGACCGAACTAGTCATTGAAGAGCATTTATTTTGTCAAGGAAAGAAAATTACAGACGTATTATTGTAAACAATGAATCATAGGACAACTCTTCAAATCCCACCAAGTTATTAAAAACAAAATGATAAGGCGGGTAACACACAATCAACGACAGATAAGTTAACCTAAGAGAAATCAGTTTCTTTCTGTGGTCACTAAGAACAACAGAATAATCGATAAGCGAATAAGCAAACGGGAAAAGAATCTAACGTTAGCGGAATGCCGCAATAATTTCAAGTTGGTAGAATTAAGAAAAAATATTTTTTATTCTCCATTGTACGCCTTGGAAATTAGATGGCAAGCAATGAGAAGTAGGGCATCGATTTTTGAATAGCTTCCATATAATTATCCCCCTTCTTGTTTTTCTTTTCTTTGGCGGGGGGTGCTACGATATTTGCTCCGGAGTTGGCATGATGCACATGTCTGACTTGTACGTCTACTTAAAGGGTGCAGCAGCAGCAGAAGCAGCGAACGAACAAGCAACATGCAGTTTGTTGTTGAGGTAGCATCGTTTACGTTAAGTTCCGCGTCGCACCCCATTTCACGTTCGACTCTGACCCATACACCCACACACATGCATACGCACACACGCCACATACACGCGAGCGCGTTAATAAACGTTTATTCATGAAATATCAGTGAATATTTGTTATACATCTAATTGTAAACACTCACCCACATACAGAGAAAGACAGATACTCACCGACGTCCCCGACACCATATATATATTAATTCAAATGTTAATTTTATGAATACCCGTATTTGAAGCAGACATTCAGATTTTTATTTTAAACAGTGTTTTATTTCTATCGGCCTGTTTTCTCGAGTTCACAGGCCGAGAGATGCAGTAAACAATATTTAAAATAAGAAGAGACGTCTATTTCAAATATGTGTATCCGTTTAGTAGTAATGAAAATGTCGGATTAAAAATAAATTCATGAATTCTTTAGAAATATATGTACATATATATCATAGGGAGAAAGAGGAAGAGGGTTTACAGACATTGAATAAACATACACACACACACACACATACATACATATATATATATGTGTGTGTGCGTGTCTATAACACTATCGTTATGGATATTATAAAAAAGCTTTTAAAAACGTATAAAATGTTGGTCTTTAATCATTAAGGCTCTACTAAATGAGGATTAAATTTATTGTAAAATCGGGATTTTAAATATTGTGTTATTATATATAGTCATCCACAGACAGATCTGTTTGGCTGTTCACAGCTCATCAGTACGGTTAGACATCCGATTACTTTAAGCTAGGATTGAAACCCGACCGAAGTGATGTCCGTCGGCAATTTACCCCTGAGCTATGGGCGCTCGGTAGAAGAAGGCAGACATTTTTAGCGTGTTATCTACAATGTACATACACCAGTAGCTGACAGTGTTCTAATTCATTACTGAATGAACGATGCGTAGATGCTAGAGTATCTACTGTTTTCCAAGGCCAACCATTCTTCCAGGGTGCTCAATCAGGGTGGGAGAGCGTAATCGTTTCACCGCAAGCAAGGCGGTACCGCCTCTAATGCGCAGGAGGCTACATAAGAGAGTAAATGTTTAAGTAGGGAGACAGCGGATAGAAAGACGAAATGGGTGTCAGGGAAAGAGCAAGAGAAGGATGGGAATACAGGTGTGATGACAGGTGCGAAGGTAGAGTGAGAAAGGAAAATACCAAGATACACAGGGTAATGTAAAAAGGACGAGGGAAGAACTGGAGTAAAGTTGATAAGAGATGGGAATTGACATTGCATTTAAATTCCTGGAGGTTTGTAGCTGTCAGGAAAGCAAATATACACAAGGGAGTTCCACAGTTGGGAAATGCGAGAAAAGAAGCTGTTAAGTTTAATTGTCGGCTGCATTTGGTAGATTTAACTGCAAAAAGGGTGGGGACTTGTTGTTAGTGTGGTTGTTCGAGTAACTTTTTGCGGAGAAGGCACCAGTGACCTAAATTCGTCGGAGCAGACATCATGAAAATATTTGGAGAAAAGACAGGGAAGCCACATTCCGCCGATGAGAAAATGGCTAAAGTCGAGCTGCCATGTCTGAACTGATCACATTACAGATTCTCCTTTGGAGCCTGTCGAAAACTGCAGGAGAGCCTGACCAGATATGACAACAGTACTCTATGCATAGTCAGATAGTTGATTTGTATATTTGCAAGATGGATTCAGGCAGAAAAAACTCCCTGGCCCACCACCTTCCTAGCAGTGGATTTAGCTATTGATTCAATGTAATGGTTCCACTTGAACCACTTGAAGGTGAGGCCGAGGAGACGCAGTATATTGCTTTCAGGGAGACTCGCTTGATCCATACCTATTGGGACAGGAGAGACTTCCTGTGATGGTTGACAGATAGTAGCTTCGTTTTAGAAACTTTGAAATTTACAAGTCATTTCTTACCCCAATCTACCATAGTGTAGAGATCCTTCTCAAGGCCAGCAGAGAGATTATGTTTGTCCGCTTCGATAGATTTCTTACTGATGCTGAAGTAAATGGAGTCATCTGTGTAGATGCCTACTTGGGATTTGATCACGTCAGGGAGATCATTTATGAAGATCAGAAAGAGCCCTGGGGGCGCCAGCGTTCGCGTGGTAGGATGAGAAGGTATACCCATTCAGGACGACCTTCATCATGATAGGATCAAACCAAATAAGCGTCCAGTGATACCATAACCCAGTAGCTTGCGCAGAAGGCTGGCGTGCCAGACCCTATCAAATGCTTTGGATATATCCAGAATAACAGCTCGGGTTTCGCCGGTTTTATCTAGGGCCTGTTATATGCATTCGGTGATGATCATTTGCATATTGGCAGTAGACCTGGTAAAATCGGAAGCCATACTGCCTATTTGAGAATAGTTTACGGGCAGAAAGATGCTGAACTAGTTCAGCATTGATAATAGCCTCGAATACTTTTCCGAAAATTGGTAGGTGGCTGATAGGGTGGTAATTAGATGGGCCCAGCAGAAAAGCAGAAGGCAGAGAGGCAGTAATAAAATGACAGAGGAGAGTTCAGAGTCACATTTCTTCAAGACAATGACCGAGATTCTTTTGCTACCGCTCGCCGTATGGGCGTCAAATTTTGAAATTATCTTAGATGCCATGGAGGGGTTATGTGAACAGTTAAGCCTCAGTTCTAAGGGAGAAGTCAGGTGGGGAAACTCTAGACTAGTCAAGTGTTGAATTGGAAGAAAATTTGCGAGCAAAGCACTCGGCCTTGTTCACAGATGCCGTGAGGACCTAAAAGTTATTGATTAAGAGAGTGATGGTGGGTTTGCTGTTGTTCAGCACACATTTGCAGAACCGTCAATAGTCTTTGGAGCCGAACTTATGAACAGCTATGTGCTGCTCCATTCTCTCAGCAAACAGATCCTTTTACACTCATTACAGGCAGAGGCAAATAAGCGCCTATTATGATCTGATTAGTGGCTCTGAAATAGCCGGAAGTAGCGGTTTCTTTGAGCAATGGCGTTCAAGCAGACAGGAGAAAGCCAGGGGAACGAATGAGGTTTGGGACAGAACTTCCTGATTGGTATGAAAGCATTAATACCAGCTTTCACCCAGGAAGAGACCTCAGTAGCGCAGTCCTCAACGGAGAGACTAAACACATTTTTTCAAGGGACGTCGCATAGGAAATCGCGGAACGCCTCCCCGTCCGCTCTGTGGTAGCAGTAGTAAATTCTGTTGGTAGGAGGGCCCTTAGGGAGTGAAAGTGGAGAGATATATTAATAGAAACGACAGCATAATCAGAGTTACCGGGATGGCAAAGCTGCGAGACTTGGCAGGACAGTCAGGGGCAGAGGTGAAGCATAGATCTCGTAGAAAAAGGTGTTCTGAAGGGATAATAGGGAAGCGCATGGGCAAATCCACCACTTGCATAAGAGATTGGGAAATAGCAAAATTCATGGCATGAATGCTAAAAGAATCAGTGGCAGAGTTTTCTAGCAACTTGGCATGGTTAGCGTTAAGATCCCCGAACACAAATATGTTAACTAATGGGTGGGAGGAAGTAACCTTATCTATATTGTCAGAGATACTGTCCAGCAGGGAGCAGTCAGGAGAGGAAGACGAATGATACAGAAAGAAAAGATAGCTAACCGATTTGAAAAGTTAAAGGCGGAGACACATGTATGGGTGGTCAGGTGATTCGAGAGAGGGCATTCTAGCTAGAGGAGGGTGTTCACTGACGTAAATCCCCAGACCATGCATATATACAGAGGAGTCCTTCCTTAAGAGGGAAAGGTAGCCAGGAATTGATATTTGAGAGTTTGAGATTACTCTCACAGAGCGCTAGGACGTCAGGGAAACTTTTGTGGAGAAAAGACTCCGTGTTAAAGTTGGCACGAATACCACGGATGATTGTGAAGGAAATGTTGAAAGGTTTCAGTGATTTTACTTTGCCTCGTTTAATTGTGTTTGATGATATACGGTTGTTCATGTTTGTTATTGGCGAGGAGAGACCTCGAGTAGTGATAGCAGACGATCATTGACTGAGACTTGCGCTGGAAGGGAGCTGACGTGAACTGCAGCAAAGTGCGGCCTCGGTGATGCCCACCGTAAGCTGTTGCAGGGACACCTGTCCATGCGCGACATAGCACTACAAGAACCCTGATATTATGCAACTATTTATCAGAGCAGATTTGGAGCATCTAACTACCAGTCGGTAGAAGACTGCCAACCTCACAATGAAGGGACGTTGTCACCGACCATACCCATCGCAGAAAAATCGCAGAAGCACCAATACTAAGGTTTGAGGAGAGGAAGAGAGCTGGAGACCACTGCCTTAACAGGGAAAAGAGATGAAACTCTATTCATGTTCAGTAGAAGTGGGAGGAGTATGAAACGGGTGATAGTAGAGTGTATTTACTTCAATTGAAAAAAAAAATTAAATTATCTTTATTTTTCTAAGTTTTAACTTAGTTAAAGTCCGAATGCAAGATATATATATATATATATATATATATATATATATATATATATATACACATATATATATATATATAAATATATATATATATATATATATATATATTTGTTTTTTTTTCTTTTGCATTCGGATTTTAACTGAGACAAATATATATATATATATATATATATATATATATATATATATTTCTCTCAGTTAAAGTCCGAATGCAAAAGAAATATATATATATATATATATTTCTCTTGCATTCGGACTTTAACCAAGTTAAGTTGAGAGGGAGAAACAGAGAGAGGTAGGGAGAGAGAGATAGACAGATAGCGATAGAGAAAGCGGTAGAGGCATATATGATATATATATATATATATATATTTGTAATCGATAATGGTTCGATGGGTGATAAACTGGTTTGGCACAAACAAAATGGCGAAAATGCGGAAAGGAAGATTGGGTTGCGTCAACTATTCTCTCTTAAGATTTCCTGCAAGTGCCTGATTATTGCGTCCAAGCATGAAATAGTCTCTTGACGCTTGATGTTGGCCTCAGTGTGCACTTTTTAAATTTACATATGCTCTATCACTAATATTGAACAATTTTACTCATCAATATTGCATACCCTTAAAATATCTTCATCATAGATATTTTAATTATATATATATATATATATATATATATATATATATATATATATATATATATATATATAATTATGCATTTGGTCAGTAATTCTCTTTTATACAGATTTTTTGTCAAACCGACTGACAAGGTACCACGAATTTTCCTGGTTGACTGCCGGGTCATGCAATGTAATAATTCTGTATTTAGGCAGCAATCCCTATTTTATATAAATCATTTAATTTTAATCAAACTTGGCAGCCAACAAGGAAATCCGTTGTACCTTGTTAATCGATTTTAACGAAACTCGTATATATATATTCTCGTCTCGAAAACCTTTCCAACGAATCTACGAAGAAGGGAAAAACAGTTTAAAAAAAAGAAAGAGCTGGGTACATGAACATCAGTCAAAAGGGTTCGGACAGAGTCAGCACGTAGCCCAAAGAAAAAACCTCGATGCGAGTAATCAACTAACAACTAACTTTCCCTGACGATCCGTTTAGGTGAAACATAGGTAGGTCCGTCTGGCTCACTAGGTATTATATATATATATATATATATATATATATATATATATATATATATATATGTCCAAATGAATAAAAGTGAAGAAAATAATTGCAACGTTCAAAATATTAATTTAAAACTGTGCTCAATATAAAAAAACAGAGCAATAAATATTTATTATTAATTATTACTTTAGAGCACGTGCAAACTACAATCTAATACAAAATCGTACATTTTATTTCGACAAAGAAGGAACATTATCTCATCAAGTAGTTAATAATGATGGTAATTGTGTCAGTTGGGTACCATCATTATTAACTACCTGATGAGACATTGTTCTCTCAATGTCGAAATAAAATGTACAATTTTGTAGTAGTTTGTAGTTTGCATATGCTTTAAGGTAAAAGCACTTAAAATGTTCATGAGTGAACATTTTGAAAAAGGAATGAAAGGAGTATTAAATATATCTTGGTCAGTGTGAAGTTGTACCAAGTAGTGTATTTTGCGCTAGGCGACGCAGGGATATGTCATTGAGGGTCTAGAACGCAGGTGGCCGGCAGATGTTTTTTTTAAAGAACCAGGATCAAGAGCGGTATGGAGTGTACTGGAAATACTACGTGCCAGATGTCAAAATGAAAACAATTATTTAAGTGACGTGAGCTGTCACTAGGAGTCAGTTTAGAGAGTTGGTTAGGCAGTTGCAGACAGCATTTAGAGAGAGCCAGTCTGGTTGACTCGTTCAATGCTTCGTATGTGTGTGTGCTCCGACCAGACAGACCCCACTTCACGCCAAATTGCCAAGGAAAAGCGAATGAAATAATTGTATATTTTATATATACATGTTGATGTCTTTTAGGTACATTTATCTTCTTTTAACTTCGCCCTCTGTTGATCACCTTAGTTGCTAAACGAAATTGTGTGACTGAATATAAACTTATAGTTCATCATCATCATCAGTCTAGTTATTAGGGTAATTGGATAGTCATCGAGCAGATTTTCTTACAAGTACTTGAATTCTCGCCTTGGTCACAGCCACGTAGTCGTTGATTGCATTGGTAAAACCGTTAGCCGTTGACATCAGTCTATGGGAGACCCAAGCCATGGCTGCCTATACAGAGATATAGAGTTCAGTCTACCCTATTGTGCAAGAAGGTTGTTAACCTTACAAGAAGGTTCGTACGCTCTTTGATAGATCTAATGTTTAATCTTGCTGGGTGTCTAGCCGCATTTAATACCAGATAAGACTTGTGAAAGAACCAATGACCCGACCATACGGCTGGTAATACTCACTTACATATGACAAGTAGCTCTGGCAGAGTGCCTTGACATAAGCTTATATATTTTTTTTTTTTTTTTTTTTTTTTTAATCATTTCACCCCGAGCAAGGCAGAAACGCCACTGATGTGCAGGGGGTTACATAAGTGTAGAAAGATTAATTAGAAAAGAGTGAGGAGTACAAGCTAGTTAGAAAGGAACAATAGAAAACTGAGAAAGCAGGTGCAATGACAGGTACATGGGCGGAGAGAAAGGGAAGCTTATACAGGGGAGGGGAGAGAGAGCTAGAGGCCAGTGGTTAGTAGGTGAGTATTAACTTTGCTTTTAAATTTCTGGAGGTCGTAGCCGTCAGGAAAGCAAGAATACGGGAGTGAGTTCCACAGGCGGGAAGTGCGAGAGAGGAAGCTGCAGGAGTAGAATTGTCGTCTGCGTTTGGCTAACCTGACTGTGAATGGGTGGGACCCAGTTGCCAGTCTGGTTGAACGGGTAAACACCTGTTGAGGAGGCATCAGTGACTTAAGCTCATCCGAGCAGAAGCCATGAAAGTATTTATAGAAGAGACAGAGGGAGGCCACATTTCGACGATGGGAAAGTGGCTGCAGACGAGTCGCCAGATCAGTACCTATCACATTACAGACTCTCCTTTGGAGCTTGTCAAGAACACTGAGGAGAACGGCAGGGGCACCTGACCATAAATGGCAGCAGTACTCCATGCACGGACGGATGGTTGACTTGTATATATGCAGGATGGATTCAGGTGGAAAAAACATCCTGGATCGACATAGTGACCCAATCTTCTTAGCAGTAGATTTTGCTATGGATTCAATATAGTGCTTCCATTTGAGGTCTGAGGACAGGGTAAGTCCGAGGAGGCGTAGTGTATTACTCTCCGGGAGAATCATCTGGTCCATGCTTATGGGAGGCAGAAGAGGTTGCCTGTAATGGTTGACAGACAACAGCTTGGTCTTAGAGGAATTAAAGTTGACAAGCCACTTCTTGCCCCAGTTCACCACAGAGTGTAGATCCCGCTCAAGGTCAGCAGCGAGATTATGTCTGTCCGCCACGACAGGTTTCTTACTGGAGCGGGAGTATATTGTAGTGTCATCTGCGTAGATGCCTACTTGGGACCTGATCTCATCTGGGAGGTCGTTGATGAAAATAAGGAAGAGCGTTGGGCCCAGGATAGAGCCTTGTGGGACACCAGCATTCGTGCTGTAGGACGAAGAGGCACGCCCATTCAGAACGACCTTCATTTTGCGGTTATTTAAGAAAGATTGGATTAGGTCAAGCAGGCGACCGGTAATACCATAACCGCGTAGTTTGCATAGGAGGCCAGGGTGCCAAACCCTGTCGAAAGCCTTGGAGATATCCAGAGCAACCGCGCGAGCCTCGTCAGACTCATCAAGGGCCTGTAGCATGTACTCCGTTACAGTAGTTAGCAGGTCGGCTGTGGACCTGTCAAATCGGAATCCATATTGCCTGTCGGAGAACAGCTTGTGGGCGGTGAGATGATGAACTATTTCAGCATTTATTATAGCCTCGAACACTTTCCCGAATATTGGTAGGAGACTGATAGGGCGATAGTTGGATGGGTCCGAGGGTTCACCACAATTCTTAAAGACAGGAACGACTGAGGAGAATTTCCAGCATGCAGGAAAGCAGGAAGCAGAAAGGCAGTAGTTAAACAGTTTAGAGAGGACAGGGGAAAGTTCAGGGGCACACCTCTTAAGGACTATCACCGGGATTCCATCGTCTCCACACGCCTTATGGGGGTCGAGTTTTGAAATTACTCTGGATACTATTGTCGGGGTAATATACACGTCATGCAGTTTGGCCTCAGTTCTAATAGGGAAGTCGGGTGGGTGCACTCCGGACGAGTCGAGTGTGGAGTTGGATGAGAATCTGCGGGCAAAGCACTCAGCTTTCTCAGCAGATGACGTGAGAACGTCAAATCCATGGATTAAAGGAGGTATTGAGGATTTCCTATTGTTGAGCACTCGTTTACAAATCCTCCAATAGTCCTTGGAGCCGAACTTGCGGTCAGCTATGTGCTGTCGCATTCTCTCCGCAAACAACTGTTTGGCGTCATTTAGAGTTCTCTTGCACTCACTGCGAGCGGATGTGAACAGGCGCCTATTGTGATCAGTTGGCTGTCTCTGGAATAGATGGAAGTAATGGTTCCTGTGGGCAATGGCGGCTGAGCAGGCTGGAGAGAACCACGGAGGGGAATGAGGTTTTAAGCAATACTTCCTGGTGGGTATGAAGGCATCAATGCCAGCTTTCACCCATGACGAGACCTCAGAGGCACAGTCATCAACTGATAGGTCAAACACTTTTCCCCAAGGGACGTCGCAGAGGAAATCGCGAAAGGCTTCCCAGTCAGCTTTTTGGTAGAGGTAGGAGGTTCTATGAGTAGGGGGATCCTGGGGGGAGTGAGATTGGAAAGAAATACTGAGGGAGACTACAGCGTGGTCGGAGTTGCCGAGAGGGCAAAGCTGCGAGACTTGACAGGCGTCGGGCGCAGAGGTGAAACATAAAAGGGTGAATTTTAAGAAAAGCCCACCACACATAATATTTTAAAGAGTTAATCAATAAAGATGAATGATGGGGTATAAATTAATACCACAAGTATGCCTCGTGGTTTCGATTTTCAAACTGTCTTCATTGCCATAGCCGTACCTGGGGAACTGTAAATAAGTATATCCTTGGGTCGAGCTGCTACCATTAGATTGCATATAATTCCAGTCTAATCTTAATGGCTGCGTGTTTTTACTCAGTGATATATTACCTTCCAAGCCGGTTCAGATTTTTACTCCTTGTTTTCTTATTTGTTTACGTTAAACTCCCGGAGAGCAAAACTCTACGCTTTCTTGGCCTCATGTTTTACATTGAAATGAAGTGGCGCGATACTAACGAATCAGTTGCTGCATCTACTGCTAAGAAACTGGGTTCACCGTTACGTGCCAAAAAATATTTCTCGTCATAATCCGTCTTGCACATTTATAAATCTACTATTCGTCCGTGATTTGATTATGTTGCCATACTTGGCATGATATTCCGACTGTATATCTCGAGATTCTTGAAAAATTCTAAGGCTCTGTAATGAAATAAATCCTGACTAACAATCTGGACTTCAAACACCTTTTCCTCGACGTGACGGGGCTCCCCTAGGTCTTTGCTACAAATATTTTCATGGAAACTGTTTTAATGAACTTTTTTTCTCTGGTGTTTCGACTATATGAATTTAAGTGTGCTACAATATCGGAAACAATGTCTGACTTTTTTTACTATTTAACAAGCTAGATGCAACTGCTACTTCTACTCGAACAGTTTCTTTTCTCGCACTTTCCGCCTGTGGAACTTACTTCAGATTTCTTAATTTCCTGATAACAACAAACTAAAATATGTTCTGTCTTCTTGAACCCTGCTCTTTTATTGTAATTTGCTCAATTTTCTCCACTAAATGCTTCTCATTATCTTTCATTTCCAGTAAGGCCTTATATCTTAGTGGCATTATTACGATCTTATGTCTTCCTGAAAAATGTCCTTTTAGTGTCTCCTCAATAAAGTCATCTCATTCTTTTTCACTCTCAGTAACCCCTTGTGTTTAATGGCATTATCGCCATCTTCAGTTTTCATGAAACCTTTTCTTTTATTGTCCTTTCTCCTCACTCAAGTCTTCTCATTCTCTCTCATTACCGGTAACTCCTAGCGTTCTAGTGATATTTTGTTTTTAATCATTTCACCCCAAGCAAGGCATTCCACTGCCACTATTGCGCTTAGGGCTACATAGGGGAAGGTAAATAGAAAGAGTGGTTAGATATAGGAAATGTCAGAAGGGGCGTGATAGATAGTTGGGTGGGTGGGAAGAGTGTTTGAAAGAATGGAAGTTAGTTTGTTAGGAAGTGTCTATTGACCTTACATTTAAACTTCTGGAGATTGTAGCCGTCGGGCAAGCAGTCATGTGGAAGGGAATTCCACAGTCGGGAAGTGCGAGAAAAGAAACTGTTGGAGTAGAAGTTACGGTTGCATTTTATCGGTTTCACTGTAAAAGGGTGGGATCTAGTTGCTAATCTAGTATCTCGTGCAAATTCGAACCTAGGGGGCACCAGTGATCTAAGTTCATCGGAGCAGAAGCCGTGAAAGTATTTATAGAAGAAACACAGGGAAGCACGAATTTGCACGAGATACTAGATTAGCAACTAGATCCCACCCTTTTACAGTGAAACCGATAAAATGCAGCCGTAACTTCTACTCCAACAGTTTCTTTTCTCGCACTTCCCGACTGTGGAATTCTCTTCCAAACGATTGCTTCCCCGACGGCTACAATCTCCAGGAGTTTAAATGTAAGGTCAATACACACCTCCTAACACACTAACCTGCTCCCATTCTATCAAGCACTCTTCCCATCTGCCCGACCCTCATCCTCGCTATCCTTACTCATCTGTCACCTTTCTCCTGACATTCCCTATGTCTATCCACTCCTTCTCTTTACCTTCCCCTATGTAGCCCCATACTCAATAGTGGCAGTGGAATGCCTTGCTTGGGGTGAGATGATTAAAAAAAAAAAAAGAAAAAAGCCGGTGAGAGTGAGAGACTGCAGGCGGTCTGCTAAGTCGGTATCGACCACATTACAGACCCTCCGCTGTACCTTGTAGAGAAGCTCAAGGATAATAGCAGGGGCACCCGACCAGATATGGCAACAGTATTCAATGCACAGGCGGATGGTAGATTTATAAATGTGCAGGATAGATTCAGACGGAAAAAACCTCCGGACCCTGCACAGAGAACCGACTTTCATAGCAGCGGATTTAGCAATGGATTCGATATAGTCATTCCATTTGAGGTCCGCTGAAAGTGTGAGACCAAGGAGGCGTAGTGTTTTACTCTCTGGGAGGCAAGACTGGTCCATGCTAATAGGATGTAGGTGCGATTGTCTATGATGATTAATTGATAGTAGCTTCGTTTTAGAAACATTAAAATTTACTAGCCATTTCTTACTCCAGTCCAATATGGATTGGAGGTCCTTTCCAAACTCGGCTACAAGGTTAGCTTTGTCGCCCACACCAGATTTTTGATCGAGGCGAGAGTAAACTGTGGTGCCATCGGCGTACATACCTACTTGGGATCTTATGGTATCAGGGAGATCATTAATGTAGATCAGAAAGAGCGTAGGACCTAGGATGGAGCCTTGAGGGGCACCCGCGTTCGTATGGTAGTTCTGGGAGGCATGTCCGTTTAATACCACTTTCAATGTGCGGTTAGATAGGAATGACTGGATTAGTTCAAACAATTGTCCAGCTATACCATAGCTCCGCAGTTTGCCAAACTCTGTCGAACGCTTTAGAGATATCCAAGGCGACGGTTCTAGCTTCGCTATTCCTGTCGAGTGCCTGGTATATATACTCGGTGATGGTCGTTAGCATATCAGCAGTAGACCTGGTGAAGCGGAAACCGTACTGCTTGTCCGAGAGGAGCCTGTGTGCTGTGAGGTGCTGAACCACCTCGGCGTTGATAATGGCCTCGAACACTTTGCCAAAGATCGGAAGAAGGCAGATAGGGCGGTAATTTGCGGGGTCCGAGGGTTCTCCAGTGTTTTTGAATATAGGAACTACAGAGGAAGATTTCCAACAGGCAGGAAAGCAGGAAGCAGAGAGGCAGAAGTTGTAGAGCTTAGAAAGGACAGAGGAGAGTTATCATTATCGACTTGCTTGGGGTGAAACAATTAAAAGAATAACTACGATCATTTAAGAAAAAATAATAAGTTTGGAACTTATTTCCGCTTACTTGCTTCCCTGTTAGTTACAATCTCTAAAAAATTAAAATAATAGGGTAGACCAAGTTCTGTAGTCTAAAGTGTCAGTCGTACTAGGAGAGGGAAAACTGCGAATACAAAAACCTGAAAAAGACATTGGCGAATCACTTCACAATCTTTAACAAGAAGTCATGGCAATTCGTAATAATAAACTGTGTTGTGCTTTTAAATTGCAAGCGTACACTGAAAATATTTTGCGGATCTTACTAGTATCTTTTAAAGATAATTGGTTTTAAATATTATTTCGCCGAATGATAGTCACATAGTAAAAAAATAACTTCCCACAAAAGGAGGAATATGGGAACGAAAACGCCGAATGATAGTCACATAGTAAAAAAATAACTTCCCACAAAAGGAGGAATATGGGAACGAAAACGAGAAAAAATTAGTTTGTAAACAGCTCTGTTCTTTTTACATTGAAAACCAAGATGTCTGTTAGCGTTTTGTTTTTCTTTTTTTCGCATTTTCTTTTAGGTTTAACTTTTCTTGGGCCATTTTTTCGAGGATACAGCAATCCAACTTTGGAAACAAAAAGATCAGAGTTTTTTTTTTCCTTATTTTTAATTGAGTCTTCATGTCTACGGAGAGATTTTAATTAAAACATCTGCTAATTAAGAGGAACTAATTTTAAATGTTTTTCTTGTCGATATTGATGGATGAAAAAGAAGCGAACGACATCGCTATTGCACTGGCTCGGTTGTGTTTTATATAATAAAAGCTCGAACAGAATTTAATATTGCATAATGAAATTTACTAACCTTAGTATGATTAAAGGCCAAAAAATGTGAGCACCCAATAAAGATGGAATTCGCTAAGACATTAATTGTTAGACTGGCTTGACATTTAATGGGTATCAATGCGGAGAGTGGAATCGGAAACTCAGCTTAAAATTCCGTGATTTATATAGCAGGACAGACGTGGTTCTCTGGAAGTAGCAAGCAGAAGAACAACTCTGAAATCAAAACCAACCTGATGTCTGAAAGCCATGACAATGGAAACCGGTCAAAATGAAATTCACTGTAATAATAATTGTATGCCAGACGAACGTTTTCCGATACGATACCAACACTTATTCATCCAGCAAAAATTGAACCCACTTAAATAGTATACTATTATGTGTATACTATTATGAGAAGAATAAGTTAAGGATAAGGGAGAAAAAAACTAACAAAAATACTTATATCGTATTTCTGGAATATCAGTTCTTCAATACGGCAGTGAATGCTGGACAATATCATCAAAAATGAGGACAAAACTGGAAGCAGCGGAAATGTGGTTCTACAGAAGGATGCTGCGGATATCGTGGACTGAGCATGCAAGCAACGACGAGGTGTTGGAAAGAATGGCAACAAAAAGGAAATTAATACTGAGCATCAGGAAGAGACAACTGAAGTTCCTGGGACATGCAATGAGGAAGAAGAACCTGAAGAACCTGATACTGACTGGTCAGATAGAAGGAAAGAGAGACAGAGGAAGGCAGCGGATAACATATTTGAAGGGCCTGATCAGGTGGATGACGGAACGGGTGTTGCCAGGAGTAACAGAAGCAAACATACTAAGAGCTACAAGAGATAGGGAGACGTGGAGAACCATGATCGCCTACATCCTGAAGGGACAGGGCACATAGAAGAAGAAGAAGAAGAAGAAGAAGAAGAAGAATATGTTTGATGTGGTTAGTTGATAGTATTAAATGCGACAAGAAAGAAAGAGAAGAAATATTGGCAGTGCTTTTTCATTCGTCTGTGAAATGACGAATTAGAAACTAGCAAATGTGAGATTTTCTGTTAAAAACGTTTTTTCTAGTTTATGGTTCTACTATGATTGGGGTTTTTCACCCACTCACTACACCCTCCTGGTGAGTGGCAAGTACGATTTTCCCGACCAAGAACAATAAAAGTAGCCAATATCGGCCACATGCGTTGTGCTATCTAATAATAAAAAAATCCTTTTCCTTGTGAAAAAATGAATGATTTAACTTTCAGTAATCAAGAAACAGAGAAACTTTGGTGTATTGACCCCCAAAAACTAATACGGCGACAAAATCGATACAGTTTACTGCAACATATTGTCAACAATGAAAGAAAGATATTAATCCGTCTCTTACCTTCAGTGTAAGGCTCGCCGGAATATCTTTCATTTAAAGTTCTTAAAACGCAATGACGCAATAAACGCACATTTATTCGTCAAGCACTGTGACATGTCCATAAAGGTTTGGTTGAAAACTCCCTGCGTTTCTCAATAGTAAAATGTTCTCCTCCACAAGGCCACATAGAATAAGAACAACTCAGGTAAAAGTTTTGAACTCGGTTGGTCTGTTCTACCTCAACACGTCATTGTGGTGCAGTGGATATCGGCTCGGAACGAGAAATCGCAGAGCAGTGTTTGAATTCCATTTGAATTTCAGTAATCAAGAAACAAGGAAACTTTGGTGTATTGACCCCAAAAAAACGTACAAACTAATACGGCGACACAATCGATACAGTTTACTACGACACAATGCCAATTCAAAGAATATACTTAACCACATAGACATCAAAGTCGTAGTGATATTTTAGCCTTGACTGCTAATTACTATTCCATCGCGAGGTACTTTATTTCCACATAGACTAGCAAGTGTGGAAGCTCAATAAAATTGTATTTCTTGCGGAGATTATGGAAGATTGTATTTATTAAATACCTGTTGCTCATCCAAAGGTGAACATCTTAACACCAAATATTAGACTGAGTAATAAGTAATTTATGTTTTGGCGAACTAATTGTATTGGATGTGCATTATGGTGCAATGGATATCGACTCGTAACGACAAATCGGGGAGCCGAGTTCGAATTCCAGTTGAATTTCTTGCATTCACTTTCACGCAAATACCCTTAGGAAAGGGATTAATCTATCAGTTCCCTCCAGTTATGGATTAAATAACAGAACAGATTGGGTTCTATAGCCTTAGTTGGCAATCAGTCTACCAAAGAATGTAACGGCAACCTACTGCTGGATAATCTTCTGCTCAGTCAATCATGTCTCTTTCAAGACATGATTGCCGAAGTGGCACTTAACTTACTGACTTATTCGGTAGAGTCATTAAGTAATTTCTTTTGAGAACCCATTGTAATGACGAATCCATTATTTTAACAAGACATTTTTAAGTATACCAATTGATAAAAATCCGTTACATGCAACAATGTTGAACGCAAAAGCAGCGGATTTGCAAGGATAAATATCCACAAGGCAACAAAATCTGGACTCCATGTCATACGTATAATATCATGCGTGTAGTGAGATCATCAGGGTATTACTATTAATTTACGCTTCTTAAAATGCACATTTGTAGTTCCATCAGCTGTAACGTGTCCTTAAAGATTTGCTTAATTTTTTCGATCGCCACAAAATGCTTTAATGAAGAAAGCTTTTTCCAATGAAAACCAAATTCAAGTTTTAGTCAAAAACATTTTTACCTCATCGCCTGCTAAAAGCCACCGATAAGTTGCCTGATAAGCGACAAGTCTTTGCAAAAGAAAATGCAGATAGAACTTTATTTTTTGAAGAATAAATAAATCATTTTGATAGAAATTACTTTAAAATCAATCTATATTTTCTATTTTTGAAAATGCGCAGGTGTAAAACGGGAATAAATATTGTTTAATAAAATCATAAATTGTTTGAGTAGTGCAACGCAAAACGAATTTGACGAGTTCGAATTTCGGGACGAGTTCGATTCGTTCACTTTCGCACAAATGTTTTTGGAAAAGACATATATCCATCTCTTTTTCTCTCAGCTATGGGTTAATAGCAGAGTTGAATGCTCTCTCTCTCTCTCTCTCTCTCTCTCTCTCTTTCTCTTGCCTTAATGTGGTAGCCAGTCTAGTGATCAGAAAACTCTGAATTTAAACTATGACTGCAGTATATGTGGTGTCTTTACAAACCGAATGTATTACAAAAATGTCGTTTTTGCCATTCATTGCCAAATATATAGAAATTACAAAATTATTAATCTCATCTTTTTCTTTATTCCATGAGAATACAAATTAAACTGAAGTTCTTGAATATGTTGCATTTTGGTTGGATTATTGGTTATTGTCATGTGGTTTATACGAAGTAACCTTATTTGCTCTTTAAATATGATGACAAACTGATCGCAGCAGCGCGCAATATCTATTCAGTAATAAAAAATATTTTCTGTCTGTTTATTTTGAGACGATATCTTTTACTTTTCATAATCTCCTAAGTGCCATGACATCAGGTTGTGGGCGATTAATGCTCTCCATTACCTCTTATCCTATACATCTCTTAGTAATGTTCATTTATTTAACATCCCCCACTCAAAGTTCTGTCATCTATTTACATCAGCTCATCAGATAGGTGACCCTTAGTCACTTTCGCCTTCGATATGTTCTGTGAGTATTAAATTCTTCAAGTTTTCTTTCCTCATTAAGTGTCCTAGAAATTCTGTCTCTTTCTGATTCTCAATATAAGAGTCCTTTTTGTTTCCATTTTTTAAACTTCCTTATTTATTGCATTCTCAAATCATTGTACTCTCAGTATCCTTCGAGAGCAGAGGGAATCCAAAAGTCAGTTTGATGTTTCATCCAGCATTGTCTTGGCAACGACGCCGGTGGTAAGTAATATCAAAGCCTATTCTTTCTTTGGACGACATCACACCGTAGATGCGCATCTTGTGCAACTTACGAGCTCCTGTAACATGGTGTCCCAGACACTTCAGCGTCGTCTTTTAGCAACACACACAAAAATGCAGCAACTACCAATTATAAGTCAGAGCTCCATTGATGAACCGACGCTGCATTACCACCATCATTTTTATTATGGTTTATGATGCAACTATATCGAGCGAATCTTCATTTTGTGACCTGGTGTTTGAACACGGCTACGACGCACAAACTTCCTGCTCGATGACCTATGACTACAGACTGTTTTGAACAGACACAACATCACAGACCGATTTCTATTTCAATGGCAAATGTTTACAGCCAAGGTCTGCTCTGCTTGCCAAAATGTTTGAATCACCCTCATCTATTATGCATTCTGTTGGTAAGAAAAATGTTCCACACCGAAATCATCTTTCCAAGAACTTCTTTGGGAAACAGACTCCCACATGGATGCATCTCCGAACACTACAATCTTAATCTCTTCTAGTCTATGGTCAGTCGTTATCTATTCTACATAATCTCATAATCTTCATTTCATTTTGCCCCTCTTACGTTCATAATAAACACCTCATTCAGTAATCCTTTAACTAGAGTGACTGCTGTGCTTTCATTGATTCGAATTTTACATTTTATCACCCCTTTTCAGGTTAGTTAAGGATAGAAAAAATTTTTAGATTGTAAGAATTTTTTTTAGATAATAATGATTTAGTGATTCACGTCTTACTAATTAATCCATAGCGAGGGTAGAAGAGGTGAATTCATACCTTTTCCAACAGTAATCTGGAACTGGAACTCAGCTCTTCGATTACCAACTTTGAGCTATTATCAATTACACCACCCGTATATCCAAGCTTATGGGACTTGGTATTGCTAAGCGGTCGCCCATCAAGGTACTGATCAGGCCCGAGGTTGTTTAACTTCTCGAACCGATGTTTCAACGTGATGCGTCCGTAAGCCTATTGTGTTTTGCATTGGGCGAACATTAGTAAAAATAAAGATTGATAGACTTATCTCAGAAGCGAGATTCTATTTTGTTTTTCTTTTTGTTGAGAACGAGGATAGTGTTTTCCCGCCATGTTAATCGGTCCGGATATGCATTATTCGTCGCATTACAATTCTTATAAGAGTCTTAGCTAATAATCTCAAAAATAAAAATTATTCCTTAGTCTTTTTAACCCTGCTACTCTCATGCATTATGCAATCTTTTTTCTGCAGATTCTAAAACGTTTTTGCTTTGTTAGACGTCTGTATTCATACCCCTCCTCTATCCACTTATAAAACGGGGCATTTTAATACTTGACCTTCCAGATATTTGTGTCATATCTAATGACCTTTTCTTTTAACGTTCTTCTTTCATGGACACTGCCTCAGCAAGTTGCAATTCAATCTTTACGGAGCATGACATTCACAGCTGCTTACTTGGCATCTTTGTGATACTTTTACCTGTTAGTTACACAATTTTGCGCATCTCAAACAACAGCTTATGCAACAATAATCTGTAATTACCGTTAATGACTAATTAGTAACTCATAAAATAGCTTGTTGGTTGAAGACCTTTTCTAGTGCTTAAATGTTTAGAAATCGCTTTAAATGATACTGCCGGGTGTAGTACGACTCGATTTATTCTGAAGATTTATATATATATATATATATATATATATATATATATTATAAATTATATTTTAGGACATTGTACATAATTATTCTAGAAATATTCGTTATGAAGGTACGTTTGTTTAGACATTGAAACTGCACCTTGAAGTTTCAATGTCTAAACAAACGTACCTTCATAACGAATATATATAGAATAATTATGTACATGTTCTAAAATATAATTTATAATAAATATTCACAGCTCTATATATTATATATCAAGCACTGTCTTAAATTGATGTTTTGGACGTTATAAGAATTCTTCTTTCTGTATTCACTCTGATATATATATATACGCATCACTCATTCAGTAATGAATTAGAGCACTCTGGCTATTGGGCGTGTATAATGATAATATACACGCATAAAAGTGTGTCATCTTTTACCGAGCGCCCATAGTCCAGAGGTAGAATCGCCGACTGACGACAATTCGGTCCGGTTTCAATCCTGGGTTAAAAGCAATCGGATGTCTAACCGTACTAATGAGATGTGATACAGCGAAACAGATCTGTCTGCGGATGACTATATATATATATGCAAAATGGTTAAAGAATTAGCATGAAAAACGAGGCACTAGGATGTGTATTTTGAATTTAAATATAGTAAATTCAAATGAGTTGATTCAAACTTTGAAAAAACATTTTATGCAAATGAAAGGAAACGGATCATAAATGACATAAACTTGTTTGTGCCCGGGTGGTGTTAGACTTTAGGCCTAGGTTGGCTGGTTATTGGAAGTTCAATCAGTCCTTACTGGACAGGCGGGACTTTCGTGACCAGCTGACTAGAGTAGTTCAGCGGGCTTTAATTGGGCGAGTCATTGGGAATAAGTGGTGGGTTAGTCTTAAGGATAGCATTAGGTCTTTCGCCACCCAATACAGCCAACGGCTCAACCTAGATAAGGCTGCGAAGGCAAAGACTCTTAGATCTAATTTCTCCCGGGTGGAGGCTGGTGGGGATCCCCTAGAGATAGCCGTAGCTAGGGAGGCTCTGGAGCGTTCGACTAGCGGGCGCTACATGGGCCAGGTAATTAGACATAAGTTAAGCAAGATGTCTTCCGAAGCTGTGAATATGGGCGCAGAACTGCGCAAAGAAGAAATTCGCCGGGCTGGCGATCGGTACATTCGAGAGGTGCGCGACCCGGAGGGACATCTCCTTAGGTCCACTGACGACATGTGCGAGGCGTTCCGGCAGCATTTCGAACACCGGTTTACCAAGGAGCCTGGTCTCCGTGATGAGGAGTTTCGCAGCTATTTGGCTGACTTTCCCCGGCTTTTGCCGGCTGAAGCGGCTAGCTGCGAAGGGGAGATTACAGAGGACGAAGTCTACGCGGCTTTGAAGAAGGTCGGCAGTGGCAAGTCGCCAGGTTTGGATGGTTTGCCCTATGAATTGTACTTGAGGATGTCGCAGCTTTTTGTCCCGATCTTGACTGTCGTGTTCAACCACTGGTTTCGGCAGGGGTCCATCCCCGGTCGGATTACCAGGGGCGTGATCACGCTGTTGAGAAAAGGCAAGAAGGTTGGGAGGGAATTAGACGATTACAGGCCCATAACTCTGCTAAACACAGAGTTAAAGATTTTGGCCAAGATCCTGACGAATCGCTTGCAGCTAGTTGCCGAGTCTCTGTTGGAACCGGATCAGACTTGTTCTGTGAAGGGACGAACAATTCAGAGCAACCTGCACTTGATTCGCACGATCGTAGAGGGTGTAGAAGACGACGAAGAGGCCGCGCTGATCAATTTGGATCAGTCCAAGGCATTTGATAGGATTGACCATGGCTACCTGGCTGCTGTCCTGCAGGCCGCCGGATTCGAACCCGACTTCAGCCGCTGGATTAGCCTTCTGTATCGCTCCCCCAAGGCTGTGGTACAGGTGAACGGGAAGCTGTCGAGCGCTTTCGCGCTGTCTAGGTCGGTCCGACAGGGTTGTCCACTGTCGCCTCTCCTTTACGTCCTGGCGTTGGAGCCGCTACTTCGCCGGCTAAGGGACGAGGCGTGCAGTCCGGTCCTGCGTGGAATTGCTATCCCTGGTGGAGCTCGAGCCAGGGTTTCCGCGTACGCCGATGACATAACGACCTTTGTGTCCTCCCGCAGGGACATAGAGGCGGTACAGAAGGCGCTTGAACGGTACGAGCAGGTAACAGGGGCCAGAATTAACCGCGACAAGTCGTCCGGCTTGCGGTTAGGTGCCTGGAAGGGTGTTTCCCTCCCGGGGCCCTTCGACTGGACGGACGGGCCGGTCAAACTCCTCGGAGTTTGGTTCGGTCCGGACTTACAGTTGGAGAAGAACTGGTCAGAAGTACGGGCAAAGGTCGGCGCGTCGGTCGAGATTTGGCGTCGACGGAGTCTCTCCGTGAAGGGCCTGGCGGAGGTGTGTAACACATACCTCTTTCCCAGAATCCTTTACCGGCTGTCCGTACTTCCCCTTTGTGATGATCATGAGAAGGCGCTCGAGCGTTTGCTATTCTCCTGTCTGTGGAGAGGACGCAAACACATGGTCAGCAAAGGAGTCTGTTGCCTCCGTCCGTGTCATGGGGGCCTGGGAATGCCGCACTTGAGGAGCCACGTGCTCGCTTCGAGGTTGGCATTTCTCAGGCGCGCGTTGGAGGAGGATCGGTTGCTTGCGGGGGTAGTGAGGGACATGTTCCCTTGCCTCACTATCACTCCCCCGATCCTGTGGCTTACAGTTAGGCCATGGGTTCGGCCGAAATTCCTGCTCGAATGTCTGGAGGCCCTGCGGGCCATTCCACGGTCCAGTGACCTTTCACAGCCTAGGAGAATCTTCTATCGGGGATTAGTGGAGGGCGCCGTGAAGGATAAACTGTGGAGTAAGCTTGGCATGACGAGAGAGGAGTATCGCTCTCATTGGTCTTGGGCGCCAGGTGCGGATTGGCTCAGCAACTCTGAGTTTTCTCTGACCTGGCGATTGGCTCGGAATGGTTTGTCTCTCAATGACAAGCGTTTCGCAATGGGCCTGGCGGATTTGCCAGACTGTGAGCGTTGCAACCTTGGAATTAAGGAGACGTCTGCGCACGCCTTCTTCCATTGTTTGCGTGTTCGCCCGTTGTGGGAGCGTGTCGGCGAGTTGACTGCTCGTATCGCGCCGCGGGAGCTTCTGCTCATTGATCGCGCATACGCTGTGGACAATGTGTTGCCCCCGTACTCTGGAGTGAAGCGGATGGTGTTTCTGTCGCTACTGGCCACGGCTAGAATGGTGATTTGGATGACGCGTCTGGAGGAAGTCTTGCGGGGCGGCCGTCTTTCGGATCAGGATCTAATCCGATATTTTGAGCATCAGCTCAAAATGAAGATTAGAACTGAACGGAAACGGCTGCACCCGACAGAGTTCAGCGAAAGGTGGATAATTGCAGCGAGCCTGGTTCGTGTGACCGGGGCTAGCCTTGATTTTCTCTTTTAGATCTGCTAGTCGCATCGGGGTGGATTCCTTTGGAACCCCTCCCGCGGTTAAGGTAAGAATTCTTTTGTGTATCTAGTTAATGTGAGTGAATGTGTTTGTCCCGGCCTGTTCCCGGCTCCACTGCTTTTGTTATGATCCAGTTCGAGATCCCCATTTTCCATTGTTATTTTGTCCCGTTTTTCATTCTCGGCTGGGTCAGCCTTATATATTCTCCTGTCCAATTTATTTTGTACCCGGCATCTCCATTCCCCTAAGAAAGAGAGCTTCTTGATTCTGTCCTTTTAAGGCAGAATACAGCGGCCTCTTTAATTATGAGGGTGTGTTTGGGTCTTACTAACACGATGTATATATATTCATTTGAAATTGTTTTGTTTTGGGATTTTTGTTTCTTCATAACCCCTTCCCATCATGTCATTTCATGAAAAATTTTTAAAGTTATTTTTGTAATTTATTGTACAAACCACAAATTTTTATGTACATTTGGGGCGTTTTGTAGGTCCTCGGTATGTTTTTGCGGTATTTTGGTGCACGACAAGTATGAGTGTTGATGGACAAATTTTTATGGTGAATGAGAATCATTGTAACGTATGTATGGGTCGCGAATCTGATTAGCTAGATATAGGATAGAGTATCTGTAGACCAACCCGAGTTTTGTTCCCCCTCCCCATTTTTCGGCCTTGTGCCATAATTTTGTAAGTTTGTAAGTTTACAAAATAAATACACATAAATGACATAAATAGAACGACACGAACGGTGTTTAACAGTATTTGTGACGTCACCATATTCATTCGGCATTGTGAACTTACGAAGACATTCAGAACCTCGATGATGAACTACAAGAAATGATAGTCATTTCAACCTTAACTAACAGAATACAATGTATTTCAAAGAATGTAATTATTTTTCGAAAAGAAACTTTTCTCACCTTGATATTTTTTCAGTCCATGTTTAATCCTAATTGTTTATGTCTGAGTTTCTAGAAAGAGGTGTTATCATTATTAAAGTTGTGGTGAAAACAACACGCTCCCGGTGAACAAATGGGCTCGTCTAGATGCTTAAATAAAGAACTCTAGTGACGTTGGATTTAGTCTTCAGAATATTATTATTTACTCTTCACCCTCACTTGAGAGAGATGTGACACAAGGTCTTTTTTAATGTGGGGAACCTGAGCGCGAACCTGAGTCATTACGCTCCCCAGCCAAAAGGCCGAGAAGCGATATTTGGAACCCTCCCTGGTTAAGGTTGTTCCTTTTTGTGTACCAAGTTAATTTGAGTGAGTGTTATTCCCGGCCTGTCCCCGGCATTGTCTTTTGTTATGATCCAGGTGGAAATTCCTATTTTCCCCAGTTTTTTTTCTCTCCGTTTTTATCTCGTCTGGGTCAGGATTATAATTTCCCATACATTTTAATTTTTCTTCCCTCCACTCCCGGTAGAAAGAGCGCTGCTTGATTTTGCCATAAAGGCAGAATACAACGGCCTCTTATTTTGTGGGTCGGTTGTGTCCAACTAACATCATGGATTTATTTTGTATTTTTGTTGAGAGATTTTGTTTTGGGATTGTATTCATACCCCGGACCATCTATCATGTCATGTGAAAATCTAAACTTATTTATAAATGGAACTTTGTCTCTGTGTGTGTGTGTGTGTGTGTGTGTGTGTGTGTGTGTGTGTGTCCGTTACCTATAGACACTGAAATGGTTGAACTGATTTTCTTGGAAATTTACACAGTTGTAATAAAAGAGTCTGCAAATGTTCTTAGCTAGGTTTTGTGTCGAGGTACCACCCGATAAATATCGAAAATCGATAATCGAAAAAATCGGGTTATAGAAGGAGTGGTCCGATTTTAATCAAATTTGATACACTCATAGACAAAGACATAAGAAACGATATTCAGAAGTTTCAAGGTTGCAGTTCTTACAATAGTGCAGAAAATCGATAATATATACATATTATGCAAGATGTTTGTGTGCGTTTGTTTATCTGCCTGTATGTCTGTATTTTTTCAGCCTTTTTATTTTAGTTTTTGCTTCAGGTTTGGCTCTAAGTAGGTATAATTGTAGTTCTTTGTCTCAGCCATGATACCATTTACTCAGAGGACTTATTTAGCCTTCAAAATTCAGTTTACAACGTAAAAAACTTATTTGATATCGATACCAGGAAATCAAAATTTGACTTACATCCATTCATTTTTCTTTCCGTCTACGGTTTCGCTTTAACTGGAAACAACTATTGCTTTTTAGTCTTTCGTGCCAACGTCCAAAGAGTCTGAGCTCCAGGACCATGGATTATTTTTAAAGCTTTCATTACACCCGAGCAACTCCGAGCTATACTGCTAGTCTTATATATTTTTGTATACCATATATTGTATATAATAAGATCTTTATTGTCATTTGGGGTTTTTAGGTCCTCTGAGTGTATGAGTTATTGTGGTAAATGAAGGTTTGTTTGATGATGGATAAGTTCTTATGGTGAATGAGGAAATTGTAAAGTGAGTAGGATTAGCTACGTATGAAGACCAAACTGTGTTTTGTTCCCTCTCCCAAATTAGGCCTTGTACCACAACTAAATGTAACATTTAGTAAATGAATAGTCTTCAGAGTATCTCTTGTTACTGTATTTTTGGAGTATTCTTGGTCTTTTTGCGAAAAACCGTTGTGACTGTAAGTCTTTTTGTTTTCACGTGATTGTGCCCGGATGGTGTTAGACGGTAGACCTAGGTTGGCCTGAAACAAAAAGTTCAACGTGTCTTTACTCGACAAGCTGGACTTCCGGCAACAGCTAAATAGATAAGTGCAGCGGGAATTAGTAGGAGTGGTTATAGGGAATAAGTGGTGGGAGAAGCTGAATGATGAGTAGGAATTCACCGCTGACTATAGCTGTCGACTCGCCCTAGCTAAGGCGAAAACAAAGATAGATTCTTCCGGGCGGAGGCTGGGTAAGATCCCCTAGAGATAGCGTTAGCTAGGCAGGTATTGGATTGTTTGGCTAGCAAGCGGTACCAGGGTCAGGCATAAGTTAAACTAGAAGTAACGAAACCGTAAGTATGGGCGATGAAGGAAGAGATCCTCGATATATTCGAGAGGTCAAGACCCCGTAGGTGAGTACTCTGAGATCGACCGACGATATGTGCGAGGCATTTCGGCGACATTTCGCGAGCCACGGAACCTGGTCTCCGTGTGGAGGAGTTTCGCAGCTATTTAACTGACTTTCCTCGGCTTGGACCGACTGAAGCAGCTGGCTGCGAGGGTGAGATCACTGAGGGCGAAGTTGACTTGGCATTGAAGATGGTCGGCAGTGGCAAGTCTCTGAGACTTGATGGTCTATCTTATGAATTGTATTTAAGTCCGTCGCACATCTTTGTACCGATTTTGACGGTGGTGTTCAGCAACTGGTTCCAGCAGGGGTCCGTCTCCGACCGGATTTTCAGAGGTGTGATCACGCTATTGAAAAAGGTAAAGGGTGTTGAAAGGGACTTAGATGATTACAAGCCTATAACTCTGCTAAACAAAGAGTTAAAGATGTTGGCCAAGATCCTGACGAAGCCTTTGCAGTCAGTTGCCGAGATTCTGTTGAGACTGAACAATTATCAACCTGCATTTGATCCGCATTATGATAGAAGGTGCAAAAAAGACGACGAGCAAGCCGCGCTGATCAATCAGTACAAGGCATTTGCTAGAGTCGACCATCGGTATCTGGCAGCTGTCCTGCAGGCTGCCGGATTCAAAGCAGACTTCTGCAAGTGGATTAGACTGTTGTACCGCTCCCCCAGTGCTGTGATACACGTAAACAGAAGGCGGTCGAGCAGTCTCGCTTGGTTCATCACGTTTGCTCACTGTCGCCTCTAATTTACGCTCTGGCGTTGGATTTCCTACTTCGCCGGCTAAGAGACAGAGGCGTGCAGTCCGGCCCTACGTCGAATCGTTGTCTCTGGTGATGCTCGAGGCTGGGTTTCTGCGTACACCGATGACGTATACATTTTTGTGTCGTCTCCGGATGACATTGAGTGGTACAGAAAGCGCTTGAGCGGTACGACAAGTCTTCCGGCTTGCGATTATGTGCCTGGAAGGGCGTTGCTCTCCCGTAGCCCTTCCATTGAACTGACGGACCCGTCTGCATTCTTGGAGTGTGGTTCGGACAGGATCTTCAGCTGGAGAAAAATTGGTCGGAGGTTCAGGCAAAGGTCGAAGCGTCGGTCAAGACTTAGCTTTGACGGAGGTTGTCCGTGAAAGGGATTGCTGAGGCGTGTGTTACGTACGTCTTTCTCGTCATCCTTTACTAGTTGTCTGTATTCCCTCTCTGTGATGACCATCAGATGCCGATCGATCTTTTGTTGTCCACCCTCTTGTCGGATGGATGCAAGCATCAGGTCAATAGATGTCTGTTGCAAACGTCCATGTCAGGGTGGTCTGGGAATACAAGACGTGGTGAATCATAGACACCCAACGAGGTTGGTTTTCCTATGCGGCGTGCTGAAGAAGATTCGATTTGGTGGGGAATGTTAGGGACGCCTTACTATCACTCCTCCTGTTTCGAGGGTTGAGCGCTGTCGTAAGCCTCGAAATCAATCGTATTTTCTACTCGAATGTCAAGAGGTCTTGCGGGTCATTCCTCGGATTACTGACGTTTCTCGGTTTTGGAAACACTTGTATCGTTTACTAGTGGAGAGAGTCGCGACGAACGTCCCTCTACGTGATCGGCTCGGCTTGTCAGCGACGGAGCAGTGCTCCTTTTAGTCTTTGGCACCAGCGGCGGATTACCTCAGCAACCCAGAGGTTTTGCTTACCTAGCGATTGATACGGAACGGGTTCTCAATGACATGACCTTCAGATGGGGCAGGGTGGATTTTCCCGATTGTCATTGGTGTGACTTTGGTTGGGAAGGAACGGCTGAGTACGCCTTTTACCATTGTCCTTAGGTGCGCCCTTTCTGGGAGCGTGTCGGCGAGTTGACGGCTCGTATAGCCCCTGATCAGCTCGTGTCCATTGATCTCGCGTACGCGTGTGAGAAATTATCGCCCCCGTATTCTGGAGTGAAACGGATGCTGTTTCTCACGTTGCTACCCGTGGCTCGAATGGCGATATGGACGACGCCGAAGAAAGAAATCTGATTAGATTTTTTAACATCAGCTAAAAGTCAAGATCAGATTTGATAGAAAGCCTTTGATATCAACAGATCTCAGCAAAATGTGGGTAATTGTAGCAAGTATGGTTTGCGTGAATAGGGTCAATCTTGATTTTCTTTTTGAAGTCTCTTACGGCACAACGGGGCGGTTTTCTGCAAACATTCCTGGCTAAAATAGTTCTTTTGTGTACCTAGTTAATGTGAGTGAATGTTGTTCCTAGCCTGTTCCCGGCTTTCTCTTTTGTTATGAACCAAGCTGATATTCCTAACTTCCCCAGTTCGTTTTTGGTTCCACTTTTTCATCTTGACTGGGTCAGTCTTTGATTTTTCTCATTCCATACTTATTTTATCCTCCTCCTCTCCGTGAGCAAAAGTGATACTTGATTTCGCCGTTTAGCGGAATACAGCAGCCACTTTTGAGTTTGTTGGGTGGACGGATTTTACTAACATTTGTTTATTCTGTTGAAATATTTTTTTATATTTTAGTTTTTTCTCGGATTATTATCCCCCTCTCATTTTTGTATCAATATATATTTTATAAAACTATTGCATATAAATAATATTTTTCTCATCGGTTTGTTACCCCGTTTTTACGTTCCCCTGTGAATATGTGGTATTATGGTATATGTAGGATTGTAAGATGACGGATGAGTTTTTGTGGCTAATGGTGAAATTGTTAAAAGTGATTAGGTCGTGAATGTGATTGGCTAGATATAGGATAGTTAACGAAGACCACTTTCCAACCTCCCTCCGCTTCGGCCATGTGACACATTTTCTGTATTTTACAGAAATAAACATACTTGTGGTAAATGGAGAAATTGAGAGTGATTGGGTCGTGAGTGTGATTAGCTGGGTATAGAATAGTTAATGAAAAATCACCCTTTACCCGCCTTTTTGGCCTTGTGCCATATTATTTGTATTTTTATACAAAACTAAATATTTAGAGTATTTCTTACAGATGTTACAGTGAGTGCCTAAGCAAGACTTTATATCATAACCGATAGGAACCGAGTTATAACTGTGGCGACGAGGAATCGGAAATTATATGAATTATAACTCGAGTTGCGAGAATATAGAAACACATACTGAGTAATGACAAGTGGGGAAATACTTGTTGGTTCTGCGCACAGCGAAGTCGAGAATTTGAACCACGTTGGTTTAATTTTTTCTCTTTGTGTACGAAGAAAAAAAAAAGAAAAATATTCAAATATAGAGGAAATTTTGGCTTTTGTGGTAAAGGTTCAACAGCAGGAACATCAGCAGATTTTGGAATTGCAGAAACAAAACAAAAGCTAATGGATATAGTATTTGTCTATATTTTTGAGATGAGGTAGTATTTACAGTATTTACATTATTCGGACTATTGTTTTCATCTTTGTTGCCACTTTTACGAATTTTGGCCTTTGTATGCTCCGGCCTTCTTCAAGTGCTAGAAATTGTTTATATTTCTGAGATGATGTAGTATTTACATTATTTACATTATTCGGACTAGTGTTATCTTTGTTGCCTTAAGGACACATGGCCCAGTGGATAAAAACGCTGGTTAGTTCCTGACTTGACTCTTAGAGTTCAATACCAAGCTACAACAGTGGTGTACAAGTAACTTGCAGGGTTAGAGGGAGATAACTCATGACTTCCAATAGGTGCTTTCCGCAAGGAATGAGGATGATATATCCCAGTGATTGTAATTACGGGTTAGGTTCGAAATTCCTAGCACCTGAAGAAGGCCGGAACGTACAACGGCCGAAAGATGAGAACAATAGTCTGAATAGTGTAAATACTGTTAATGGAAATAATCCTGAAAGAAACAAAACTTTAACAAAATAAACTTTCACTACAGAAAATATCAGAGACACGATAGGATGTGAACTAATATTTTCCAAGACTATTGTTTTTTATTTTTATTTCTAAAGTTTTTAGTTTAACCCCTTTTTTTTGTATTCTCGTCGTTTGGGTGGATTTAATTTAATTCCTTTTGTTTTCGTCTGTCGGCGAACTTTATATTTTGAATTTTATTTACTTTTTTCGTATTGGGCGAAATTTTTTTTTGAGATTAATTTCTTTCTTTATTTTTGATATAGTTACACCAATCCTAAATTTTAATATAGCTTAATTTATTCATATCCTTTTATTTTTTAATTAAATTAAACATTTTGTTTCCCAATTTTATACAGATTTCCTTGTATTCCTTACTTCTTATTGTTTATGTTTTTATCCTTTCACTTTCTTTTGTAGAAGAAAATACTTTTGCTTTTTAAGTTTTATTTTCCGTAGGCATAAGACCCTCCTCAATCTACTTATAATTGGGCACAAGGAAAAAAAATAACACTTTGCGTTCCTCAGAACAAAGTTTATTTTCAATATGGTCGACAAAAGTCGGTCGGTTAGTAAATATCTATTTGGATCTGCCAATAAGGGAAAGCCAAAAGCCAGCGCAAGGGTTGAGTTAACTCCTAAAACCCAGAAAAATGAAAATCTTAAAAATGACCAGTAGAACTTAACGAGAATGTCCCAAAACCATCGGCGACACTAAAGAACTTCCCACCGATCTCGATATGAAAAGTCAGAAATTTATTCGCCTGAAACGCCAACTTTGAACTTGAAACACTTAATATATTATACAAAAGATAAATAATATTACTACTCATAATAACAAATCTACACTTTAAACAAAACGTTTACGGCCTTTCATATTTTTTTAAAACTATAACAACATCTCTTGTTAGAACAGCTCCTATTTCTGTTTTCTTATATATATATTTCAATATCGGGTTTCAATCCTGGGTTAGGAAGCGATCTGTGTCTAAGCCGTACTGATGAGCTGTAATACAGCCAAACAGATCTGTCTGCGGATGACTATATATATATATATATATATATATATATATACAGAAAGAGAAAGAAGGAATGATTTACAAGATAATCATTGATTCTATACCTTAAGCTCAACTTTGGATAGTGAAAGTCACTGTGGGGGAGGCATCCAATGAAGATCATATACTAACTTACTGATCCTGTTAACAGCGGTTAATGGATATCACTCCACGCCAGGTGCCTGCCGGATTCATATGAGCCATCATCTTTCCTAGAGTTGAGATAAAGCTCATATGAATTCTGCATCTCAAGTCTCTAGAAAATGAAAATGCGATATCTTGTGGATTTTCTAAACATAGATTCTCACCATGATTCGCACCATGATTCGCGGGTATAAGAGACTAAATGCCTAGCGCCAGATTTGAACTTGAGCCAATTTTTTTGAAAATAAAATAAAATGATATTTTAGCTGCTTGGCACTCGGCTGATGTGAAAACGGAGAGAAATCGAACCACCGACCCCACCAGCTCCCGTGCAGCAAATTCTATTAAATGGAACGCATCGGCAGGAACTGGAACTGGATTCCGTAACCAACCAACACAAATATCGATTTAATTATTGAACTCGATACATTAGCATGCGAAGTTTTTGGCAGTAATTCACAGAGAAGAGATGACTGATCTGTTTTGGGGTAGCAAAAACGAGTTAGTTGTGGGTATGTTATACAGTTATGTATTCCCAGCCGGCACCAAACGTCGATATAAATTTTAGATTTCTTTGAAATAATGCCAAATTAAGGGGACGGAAATCGGAGTTAGAAAAAAAGGGACTATGTAATACCAACTTTCCAGCTCTATGGTATCCTCTTGACTGATAAATCAGTATTCGAAATTTTGGATGTTGGTAGCTTTCGATCATTACTGCTAGTGTCAGTGCTTAGGCAAAAATCAAAGATCTGTGTGCTTCTTTCTTTTAAAATAGAGAAGCTTCTCACTTGAAAGATTTACCCAATAAATAAGAAGAGAAGAGGTCGATGCATGCTTCCTTAATGGTATTTGTGCGAAAGTGAATTAGAATTTGAACTCACCCCTGATTCATATCAACCTTTGATGCTTAATTCAAGTCCATTTCTTGCCAATACAATCTATCTCCTCAATATGTTTTCTAAGTTTTTGCTCTTGTTTAACCAATACAAGTGAAAAGAGCCACTCAAGAAAGTGGGTTGCTGATGTGTTTTTGAAAAGAAATAGCATTTGAGCTGAGAACTGAAGTGGTTTAACATTTTCACGAGTTTGTTCTGCAAATCAGCCGTTATTGGGGAAAAAAAGCTGTCCGAATGGAACTTCCTTCTTACCAAGAAAAATAAAACGCTAAAGTCTAAATCCTAGAGAATGCAACAGGAAACTACTTCATTATCTTTCCAAAGAAAGCGTATTAACACGAATGCAAATGAAAGGTTTGGAGAGTCAGTATCGACTACGATAAAGACTCTGCAAATCGTGCATTTTTATTGAAAGTACAATGCTAAAGAAAAAAAAAAGAGAGGTAAATGTAATAAATATCTACGTTTGTCATGAAAATATTTAGCTATTTAGATATCTATGAGAACTGCTTGTTCGGTCTTAATGCAATTTGTCTATCAGAAGAGACCGTATTGCTCGTTCGTGAAGGAAAAATTTTTATGTAAAGTTACTCAGTTGGAATTGAAACGTGAACCTGTGCGCTATGTGACCATTGTATTCATTATGAGGATGCGCCTACTTTTTCTTCACTTTTCGAGCAGTGCTTTTTAACATCGCATCATTCAGGTATGTCATCCCAGTCTCCAATTCAGATTTGGTTCTATGTGACTTCTCGCATCACTGAAAGAAAAGAGATTTTTTTAGGAACGTATACGAGGTTTAAGAACAAAATGAGACAGCTGATGTCGATCCCGAATTAAAGTATTCAGACTGTGGACCGCTAGGATAAGTGTATGAAGGGAAAAGTTGCTATTGTCCTAGATAGATTAATTTTTTTTGAAACATCAAACGAATAGATCCTTTCCGGAAAGACATGGTAAACCTAAGGGGAATTTCTAATGTAAAAGTTTTACTATTAACACATCACAAATTGACACAAAAAAATTTCTATATTTTATATTCAGTACATCTCTTTTATTATTTGACATATCTAAAATGATTGCAGCTGAAAACTACTTAGCCCGATTCTTACCTGATTGGTCCTGTCAAGTAAAATAGAATATGCTGACTACATACGCTGCAGTTGGATAAGACCACATTACAAGATTTGTCATCTACCAAGGAAGTACTTACAGGCTCAAGTAAAAAAGAACAATATTTAGAAGTAAGAGCTTTGACAGATATAAGCGACCAATATTTACCAGTCTCGAAGTCAAACGCGTAAAGACTGAAATAGAAATGACCAATATTGACCTATCCTTGAATAAAATGGATACTTATTGAATCAAATATAGGCAACCACCATTTACTTATTCCCAGACCAATTCAATACTTATAGATTTAAATATAATCTTACAGAAAGACTGATTTCGACCAGGTAACAGCAGTTGACGCCATGAAAGTAAAATGGCTGATATAGCGAAAATAACCAAAATATTTTATTGTAGTAGCTATCAGATACAATTATTTTAAATCATCACCGCCCAAGTAAAGTAATAAGATAACTAAGACGCTAGAGATTACTGACTGTGAAAAATATGAGAGAAAGTAAAAATTATTAAGAAGCCAGAACAATAAAAGAGAATTTAAGACAAAATAAAGTTTGACGTTGCACTTAAATTTTTGAAGACCAGAATTGACTGGAAAGCAAGAAGCCGGAAGGGAAATATTTTAACAATTTGTATCCTGTCTCAGCCGGGAACAATTGAATGATTTTTTTAAAAACTCATTTCACTCCAAGAAAGGCAGTATAATTCCACTTGTACACAGGGGGTTAGAGGAAGTGAAAGTGAGCGAGAAGGTTGAGAATAGAGAGGATCGAGGAAAGTACAAAGGATTCACAAAGACAGAGGATGGTGATAAATGTTGCATTTAAATTTTTGAAGATTGTAGTTATGAGAGAAACAAGGAAACGGAATAGAATTCCACAGGTAGGAAGTAAGAGAAAAGAAATTGTTGCATTTAGCTATTTCAACAGTTAAAAAGTGGGACCTAGGTGCCAATCTAGTAGCATACTTAAATTCATGTATTCGGGTTACCAGGAAAATAAGCTCGTCAAAGCAGATGCTATGAAAATATTTATATAAAAGACAGAGGGAAGCCAGGTCACGTCGTTAAGAAAGTGACTGATGTTGAGATGCCAAATCAGGATCGATTACATCGCAGCTGCCTCTTTGGATTTTGTCAAGATATAAAACGTCTTCAACAATTTTGTCCACTCTTACCATTATATTCGTGATTCTTTATTGTTGATTCCTTATTTTTGATTCTATTTAATTATTGGCATTTATTAAGATTAACTTTGTTTGGTAGAAGGCCACGATTGTGCAGCATACACTGAGTTAACTTGGTTAAAAAACAATGTTCTGCGTGATTAAACTGATATTTATTGGTTCATTGTGAAACAAATCCACCCCCATCTGTTTAATTATTGGTACATAAAGAAGCCTAATGGAGTACAGCACAAGGCTAAATACAAGAGAAACTACGTGGTAACTAATTTTTTAAATTAAATATATTTTTCTTACGAATCAGTCTTTTAATAGCAATCACATACTGGCATATATCCGGAAGGTTATACGGAACTATCTGATTCATTAAGAGGGCCAATCAGTCAGTTAAGTGCCATACGTGATATACGCTTGGGCGATCATGTCTCAAAAGAGACATGACTGACTGGGCAGAACTTTTTCGTGTAGTAGGTTGCCGTTACTTTGCCAACCAAGATTCTATTATTTAACCCATAACTGGAGGGAAGATATGGATGAATACCTTTCTCAAGGGTATATGTGTGTCAGTGAATGCAAGGAATTCAACTAGGATTCAAACATGGCACTCCGATTTTTCGTTCCGAGCCGATATCCACTTCAACGCAACTCACATGAGGGTACTATTTAAAAAATAAAATATTCTAATGAGTTAAGTCGTAGGATTCAATGTTAAATAAACTTATTCTTCTTCTATGTGCCCTGTCCCTTCAGGACGTAAGCGATCATGAATTTCCACGTTTCCCTATCCCTGGTCGCTCTGAGCAAGTCTTCTGTTACACCGTGCAATCCTCGTTCCATCATCCACCTGATTAGGTCCTTCAAATATGTTATCCGCTGCTTTTTCCTGTCTCCTTTTCCCTCTATCTGACCTGTTAGTATCAGGTTCTCCAAGCCCTCTTTCCTCATTGCATGTCCCAGGAACTTCAAGCTGTCTCTTCCTTAGGCTCAGTATTAATTTCTTTTTCGTTTCCATAATTTCCAAAACCTCATCATTGCTCACATGCTCGATCCATGATATTCACAGCATCCTTCTGTGGAACTACATTTAAGTTGCTTCAAGTTTTTCCTTAATCTTTGATGATATTGTCCAGGATTCATTGCCATATTGAAGAACGGACAACACATAGTAATCCAGTACTCTCTTCTATTTTTAGCGAAATTTTCCTGTTTCTTAATATTTTACTCAACTTCTGGAAAGCTTCTTTTGCTATGCCAATTCGCCTTTGGATCTCTTTGCACTATTTTTATTTTCCTAATCATTATTGTCATTTTTTTCAGGATATATCAGTTTTCAGTTAATTCCCTTTAGTAGCTCAATTCTCCATTTTTTTTAAACATTATCACTGCTTTGTCCAAGTATAGAACTTATAACTTTTTGTGTCAAGTCAATTTTAGACCAACGCTTTTATCCACTGGGTCATTGAGTTACTAAAGGGAATTAACTGAGAACTGAGATACCCAGAAAAAGCATGGTATGTAGAACTAGAACAATCTCACTTCGGTGATCTAAATAAAGGGCTCGGTTAGAAATTTCAACATATATCACCTGGCCAGAAAGTATAATAACGGAAACGTTGTGAATATGAAAATATTAAAACTTAGAACAACAATGTGAATAGGGTAAATAGTTACAACAGGACACTTCAGAAATATAAACAAATGTTAGTATCGAATATGTAGATACACGTGCAACATAAATATTATCGGTAGAAAAAGGCAAGTCGACAATTCAAGTTCAAATTTCAGTCTAGTCTATGTGCGTTGCTGTGCAGTGGATATCGGCTCGGAACGAAAAATCGAGACACCGAGATGAAATTTCATTTGAATTCCTTATATTCACTTACGAGCAAATACCCCTGGGAAAGGTATTAATCCATTTATTCCCTCCAGTTATGGGTTAAATAAAAGGACAGATTGGGTTCTATAGCCTTGGCTGGCAACCAGTCTACCGCAGAAAGTAATAGCAACCTACTGTCCAGTCAGTCATTTCTCGTAAGGGATGTGCTCGCCCAAGCGTGTCTCACGTATGGCATTTAACTGACTAACTATAGCGTTCAGTTTCACACAAATGTCATTTAAAAGAAAATCCTAATTTCGTTTTATTTTTAAAAACTAGCAGTATAGCACGGCGTTTCTCGGATGTAATGAAAGCTTTAAAACTAATCCATGGTCCTGGAGCTCAGACTCTTTGGACATTGGCACGAAAGACTAAAAAAGCAATAGTTGTTTCCAGTTAAAGCGAAACCGTAGACTGAAAGAAAAATGAATGGATGTAAGTCAAATTTTGATTTCCTGGTATCCATATCAAATAAGTTTTTTTCGTCGTAAACTGAATTTTGAAGGCTAAATAAGTCCTCTGAGTAAATGGTATCATGGCTGAGACTAAGAATTACAATTATACCTATTTAGAGCCAAACCCGAAGCAAAAACTAAAATAAAATGGCTGAAAAAAAAAAAATAGACATACAGGCAGATAAACGGACACACACACAAACATCTTGCCTTTTATATATATATAATCAATTTGCTGCACTATTGTAATAACTGGAACCTTGAAACTTCTGAATATCGTTTCTTATATCTTTGTCTATGAGTGTATCAAATTTGATTAAAATAGGACCACTCCTATAACCCGATTTTTTCGATTATCGATTTTCGATATTTATCGGGTGGTACCTCGATACTAAGAACACTCGCAGACGCTTATAGTACAACTGTGTAAATTTTCAAGAAAATCGGTTCAGCCATTTCGGAGTCTATAGGTAACGGACACATACACACACAAATTTCCATTTATAAATAAGTTTAAATATCAATCACTTCTCCGCCTGCTTACGAGCTTTGATTAGAATAGCAAGGTAGAACGAATTTCTAGATATGGATGTCTGTCACTAAGAGATGGATATCGCTGCGTTTCAAAAGGCAGCAGATAAGCCCTTTCTCTCCAAAGAAGTCATATCAATTCATAGAATCTGTGGAGAGCGAAGACACCTATATACTGAAAAGATATAGAATAATAAAATAGTAGCGTAATTCGGTCAGTGAGTGCCATACATGATACACGCTTGGGTGATCATGTCTCGAAAGAGACATGACTGACTGGCAGAAAATTATCCCGCAGTAGGTTGCCATTACTTTCTACGGTAGACTGGTTGCTATAGAACCCAGTCTGTCCTATTTTTTAGCCCATAAGTAGATGGAAGTGACGAATTAATACTTTCCCAAGGGTATTTGCACGTAAGTGAATGCAAGGAATTCAACTGGACTTCGAACTCGGCTCCCCGATTTTTCGTTCCGAGCCGATATCCACTAAGAGATATACGATGTGCAGCGGTGGATATCGGCTCGAAATAAGAAATCAGAGAGCTGAGTTCGAACTCCAGTTGAATCTATTGCATTCAATTACGCGCAAATACCTTGGGAAAGATATTAATCCATCACTTCTCTCTCCAGCTACCAAAGAAAGAATGGCAACCTACTGTGAGAAAATCTTCTGCTCAGTCATTCATGTTCTTTTCGAGATATGATCGCCCAAGCGTGTTTCCCATATGGCACTTAACTGACTGATAAGTAGAGAGATTGTTTTCTAGTCGTCTTTCAAGATAGTAAGGATTGAATTAATTTAGAAGAATCTTCTAGACCAGCGAGTTAACCTTTACCGGGGTCATTAAAGAGAATTATTCCTTCCAATTATCCGTTCTTTACGATAATCTCTTATAAACCCAATCAATACAATTTTTACCGGAAAATTAAGTACAGGAATAAGAATGAACAAAAGCAAAGGGATTTGCAAGAAATTTAAAGACATTTTGATTAAACTGCTTCTCGTGAGAGATAATGTTTATATATTTATCTTTGCTTTAAAATAATTGAAAGCGGATTATAAGAAACTGTTCTCTATCCGTTGACCTTGTGTTGTATTAAACTAATCTTAGCAAATATTAATAACATTAGGGTTCTGCTTCATGTAGGTCATGAGTTATTTTCAACCCTACACTTCTTTCTCACAAACGTTACTCTATCGTTATTTGAATGGCAAATGGTCTGGCGTGTTCCATTCATTAGACTTACCAATTTAGCCCTTCGCAGCTATAACACTATATAACACGATATACCAAGTACACTAAGGAATATCAGGCCTTTTCCCTTCGTATTCCACTAATGAGAAAGAAATTATATTCGGACAATGTTATATATTTTGTGACCTAAAGGATATAATTTCGCTCAAAGGAAGAATGCAGACTGGCAAACAAAGGTATAATTATATTAAAGAAATAGTATTTAATATAAACAGCAGATATGCAGAAGCCAATGTTTGCATTGAAGAAAAGTAATTGTATTTTGGTGAATGAACAGAAATATGATTTGTCGTCAGGAACAATGACAAACAATGTATGTTGTGTCAAGTTCGGAAAATATAAACCATGGAAGGACAGGAATTATGATGACGCATCTGTGGCCCACAGAATATAATTTGATTAAACAAGAAATATTAAACAATGGCAAAGGAATGTGATTATCTCAAATGGAGCTGGTGAAAGGCAATAATAAGGAGAAAATGATAAACAAATGCACCTGGACAAATCAACCATCCGTCTGTGCATAGAATACTGCTGTCATATATGGTCAGGCGGCCATGCTGTTCATCGTGTTCTCGACAGAGTTCAAAGGAGAATCTACAACGTGATAGGTCCCGACTTGGTAGCTAGACTCCAGTCACTTTCTCACCGGCGGGATGTGGCTTCCCTCTGTTTATTCTAAAAATATATTCATGGCTTCTGCTCCAACGAACTTATGTCACTGGTGCCCGTGAAACCAAGGTCCCACCCACTTACAGTTATATCAACCAAATGCAGCCGTCAATTTTACTCCTTCAGCTTCTTTTCTCGCAATTCTCGCATGTGGAACTCCTTTCCGAACACTTGCTTTCCTGACGGCTACAACCTCAATGAATTTAAATGCAATGTCAATACCCATCTCTTATCCACTTGACTCCAGATCTTTCTACATCACCCTGTATATCGTTTCCTTTCTCTCTACCCTAGCAACTGTCTTCACACCTGTATTCCCATCCTTCTCTTGCCCTTTCTATGACACCCCCTGTAACTGGTCCGGCTTTCTTTTCACTCTCCTCTTGTCTAAACTTTTACTCGTATGTAGCCCCCTGCGCATCAGTGGCGGTACTGCCTTGCTTGGGGTGAAACGATTAAAAAAAAGATGACGCATTTTAGCGGAAGTCGACGTATTTCAACTTATATAGCGATAGGTTTTACTGATCAGAAAGAAAAGAACAGCCGAGGAGTCGGAGAGAACGTAAAGAAAGATAATACTAGCCAGTCAAGTGCCGTCGTATACGTGTGTGCTGTCTTTCCGGCAACCTCTACTCCATAACAGTGTCACCGAAGAGAAAAAAATATATGTTAATATTTTTATATACACGTTGTTGGTTGTTCATCGGTTATCGGACGAGATAATCGTCAATTTGACTTGCAGGTTATACAACAGCTTCTTTCCAAAACCGCTACTTTGTGGGACATGCCCCCGTGTAGATACTTTCCTGCTCGCTACATAGCCTATTCAAATCTGATAATCAGTATTTCATACGTTCATAGAACAATCTGACTCAGTAATCCATTAACTTGAGTGGCTTTTTTAATCAATTATTAAAGTAATATGTTTTCAAGTTGAAGTTAAACCTAAGATTGTGAAATCTACTTGAAAGACTGTCAAAACAGTTTTACTACTTGGTTTCTTTCATTTTCTCAGTGAAATCAAGTAGTGACTTGTTCCCTCTTTCCACGTGATCAAAACGGAGTAAACTGTGAGATATAGGCCGGGTGTAACGGTCGTGCAAACTAACGAAGAGATAGACAGGTAAAATTGTAATAGGATGAAAAAAAAAGAGATATAGATACTGATTTACAAGAGGTAAATGTGTATAAAAAGATCGAAATCTAGCTCCAAAAACGAACTAAACTGGCAAATCTTGTCAGTAGTTGAACAAAAACAGTGTACATGAGTCCTCGGTTACGGCGAGTTTCTTCGTGTAGTATAACCATCGACGGGTCTAATACAGTTTCAAAGATTTCGTTTCACTTTCAAAGCTTGGCTCAAGTCATGGCATAGTTTTCAAACCTTTCTCAATGGTGTCGCAAACACGCTACGATCATCTAAGGCCAATACATTTAAGAAGTCACTTCCCACATAATACGAATGGTTTTATGTTTGAAATATTAAGGTTCTAACCCCTCGGCTACACGCCCACAAATCCTGAGAATAGTTAATATCATAATTAACCTGTGGATAAACTACTAATGATTACGTGCATGCATGAGAAGGAAAAATTAAAGTAATGCATAAAGAAACTGAAAACGATATGCAGGGAGAATACACCTCGAGCAAGAATCGTAAGAAATTTAAGAAAAAAGATGTTTTGCAAACGCAGTGTAAAGTGATAATTCAACTGAAGCAAAAGCTTCCAGTCAAATCAGATAAAATTTAAAGGGAAAAAATTGAATCGTATACAAGTCACTGAACGAAAAAAAAAAAAAACATTATTCAGCCGATCTTGCAAACAATTGCTCCGAATCGGCGATTTTAAATCTGATAATTACATCTAGAATCGAGCTATCGGCTGCAGAGTAGTAAGTCTCGTTGGCTGTCACGTAGAAGATGGTTGGTTCAATTTTCTAGCTACAATAGCGAGAAAATCGAACCGTTTTCCCAGGTAGTTAATTACAGGCGTTTATTTTCCTTGCATCTGTGGGAGAAAAAAAAAAAGAAGAGAAATGTAATGTCTTGTCGGATATTAAGTACACGGGAATGTTGGTTGAGACAAATCCACTGACATTCATCGATGTTTACGGAGACCAAACATGTAGATGTGAGCAGAGTTAGGCGTTGGTTAATACGTTTTAGCGGTGGCAACAGTGATGTGAGTGACAATTTTTTCATGAAATGTTGTCACTCCATGTAATGAAGTGCGTCTCGATCAACTCATCCACGCGAATCGGCGGATTACAACCGGAAAAATATATATGAAGCAAAATATTAGCTTCAGTGTATTGGGAGCGATTTTAGCATCGTTGGGATATTTGCAAAGCTCGCATGCGGTGGACTAGCCTGGTGAGTAGTAAGCCCCTGATGGAGTATGCCCCCTATATAAAGTAAAAATGCAATAATGAAAAAAATCACAAGACAACGGTTTTAATAATAAAATGGAATAATAAATTTATAAAAACATCTGCACAGTATCATTCACCCAAGTCCAATGCGATTAATATAATGAGCTGTGTGCAGTGCACGATTGTGTTTTTGAACTAACGATTAATGTGTAAATTTTGTAAACCAAATATCAACTAAAATTAAAAAGATCAATTATAATATTTTGTATTTAGGTTTTATATCTACGATATGTAAAATACGTGTACACTGTAGTTACTAAGAAATACATATTTTTTTACAAATTGTTGGAGGAACGTTGATTCATAGTTGGAAGCATCCGTTTTTCTTGCAGTATTAAGAGTTGCGCCCTGTTTTGTCAAATTTCAGTCCTTTGGCGGTGAAACTGGGGTGACTTCTCCAGTACGCAGGCCTGGACAACGGCATATGGAATCATACCAGTCTCGTTAATATTAGCAACCAGTGGCAAACTGACCAGGATGTCAACTCGCACGATGTCAAGTAGGTATCAGATGGAGTTGGGTCCTTATATCAAATGCAATAAAGAAACACAGACAAGGGGTTTTAATGATAAAATAGAATAATACATTTATAAACTTATCTGTAGACTGTCAATTACTGAAGTCCAATGTGAGAGGATATTTTAAAAGCAATTATTTGTACAATCATCAAATGATTCTTCTTCTATGTGCCGTAATCTGTTAGGACGTGGTTGATCATAAGTCTCCACAACCTTCTGTCCTTTGTAGCTCTTACCAATATTTGTCTTTTTGTTATCTCTTATAAATTATGTTCTGATATCTATTTACTCAAACTCACTAGATAGTTGATAGATTGTTTTTCTCTGTCTTCAATTAGTCCCGTGAGTATCAAATTTTTAAGCACACTTTCCTTATTATGTGCCCTAAAATATTTTAACTGACACTTCCTCATGTTAAGTATAAATTTCCTTTTTTGTTTCTATTTTTTCTAAAGTTTTGCTCACGTATTTCTCATGTTATTATCAGCATCCTTCTGTAGAATCGTAGTTTTGTGGTTTCAATTCTCTTCATCATCTGTGCAGAGATTGTCGAGCATAATGGCAAACTGGCCAGAGTGTCAGATTGCTTGATGGTGCTTAGGTCCCTGATAAAGTGAACTTTCCATATCAAATATAAAAATGCAATAAAGAATCAAATAGACGACTGTTTTAGTAATAAAAATGAAAAAGAATCTTATGAAGCCATTTGTTCACTGTTAGTTGATCACGTATAATGTGAGAGGACATTTTCAAAATTAAAGATCATAAAGACAAGGTTGAGAAATTTGCTGTCTGAAAGGGATTTGGAACAATACATACTGCTCTCCTTTCCAAAGATTCGATAAATAAGACGCTGGAGCAATTATTGGTAGATTTTAACAATTATCTGGTGAACGATTGCTCATAATATAGTGGATCTCAATGCAGTTATCTATCAGTTATCTTTTGAACTATCTGTTAATACGTAGATTGTGTAGTAAGCTATTTAAAACTATCAACCAATTACTTAACATTAAACGAAATAAAGAAATAGTACAACTATAACATTTTGTATTTATATTTGATATCTACTGAAGTAATAAATACATGTACACTGTAATTGCTAAGATATACAGCTTTTTTTCTACAAAAAGCTTTACTGTGCCCTTTTTCCATATGTAGTTACATTTTTTAAATTTTATTTATTTGTTATAAAAGTTAAATTATAACATTGTAGTTGTGGCTATGTCACTTTGTCTCCTGGCAGCCAATATTTTTAGATCCAGCTCGCCAGAAAATAAAAAAATCACAGAATAAAATCTTCTAGAACCATTCCGTACCCTTACGAGACGGAGGGTGACAGGTTCTTGAAGCATATCATCAGCGATAATGAGACGTGATGTTCCCACTAGAAACTTGAATCGAAACGATTGTCTATCGATTGGCAGCATACGAAATTTCAATAAAAAAAGAAAAACGTTTCAAGATGCAGCTGTCAACGGGCAAACGGATGTTCACTGTCTTTTTGGGATAGAAAATGTGTAATCTTTTTGAATTTCATGATACCTGGAGAGACCCTCGTCACTAAACGTTACACTACGCCACTGACTAAAATGAAATTCAGAATTAACCACCCCCCAAGAAGATAAAGTTTCGTTGACAGCATGAGAAAGTCAGGCTGCACACGAATGTAAAGACCATAGATCGTGTTGCACGTTTTGACTAAAATTACCCTACCATGCGGATTGTATCGTCGAGATTTGGCGCTAGTGGACTTTCATCTGTTAGAGTTGAATGAACACGGTTCAAGCAGAAAGCAATTTCCTGAGAACGACACCTTCATCGCTGATGTGAAAAATTGAGTAAATTCCGTTGGTGTCGATTTATACGAGCGTTACATTCAGACTTTTCATCATTGCTGGTGAAAGTATATAGACAACGCTGGTGATTATGCAAAAAGAAAAAAAATGTGGGAGTTCTTGTAGCAGAAAACCTGTCAAAGCTGTTATTAAGCTCTGTGTATCTGTTGTATTTTTTGCGAGAGAATGTTAAAGGCATTGCTTTCAGAGCGTCACACGTATTATAAGTAGTTTTCAGTTCCCTTTCGGACCTTATATCTAAACTTATATATAAATGGAACGTTGTCTCTGTGTGTGTATCCGTTACCTATAAACTCCGAAACGGCTGAACCGATTTTCTGGAAAATTTACACAGTTGTACTATACGCGTCTTCGAGTGTTCTTAGGTAGGTTTTGTGTCAAGGTACCCCTGATAAATATCGAAAATCGATAATCGAAAAAGTCGGGTTATAGAAGGAGTGGTCCGATTTTAATCAAATTTGATACCCTCATAGACAAAGACATAAGAAACGATAAGGTTGCAGTTCTCACAATAGTGCAGAAAATCGATAATGTATATAAAAGGTAAGATGTTTGTGTGTGTCTGTTTATCTGTCTGAATGTTCTTTATACAACCCCACAATTTTTATCCGATTCTCACCAAACTTCACACAAATATTTCTTAGGCTGAGTCTGAGCTCCAGGACCATGGATTAGTTTTAAAGCTTTCATTATACCCGAGCAACGGCGGGCTATACTGCTAGTTTATTATGTTTTCGTTAATTTTCCAATACTTTATCATTCTTTTATCGTTCTCTTTCTCCCGCTCTCTCTCTCTCTCTCTCTCTCTCTCACTTCTTTCTGTCCTCGACGTATCGAAAGAACACGGCCCATCAAAGAAAGAAAATGTTTCTAAAGCCATATCCTTCTGGAGATGAGGGGCTTACGACCATGTAACGTTGAAACATCTGTTATCGTAAAATCTTAGAAGTTACTCAGTCTGGTCAGTAACTAGATGGTTGACCGCTTGTAATGACAAAGTGATGTAAGGATGTATGGCTGATGTAATTGATAATGGTTCAAAAATGGTGTTAGGAGAGCCGTGTTCCGATTCCAATCGGGTTTGTTATATTCACTTACGCACAAATATCTTTGGGGAAGTTATGATTTCACCTTTTCTCTCAGTAGCTATGGGTTAATTAGCAGGATTTGTATAATTAAATCATTACTTTCGTCAAAATATTCTAACAGTTTATAAAAAATCTCTGGCTTTAAATAACCTGCAAAGTATTGATAAAATGTGAAAAAAATCAATAAATGTAACGATCCTCCTACTAAGTGTCTATATTTCTGAGAGAAGGTATTTTAACTATTTAGATTATATTTAGTGGATATTCATATTTGCGTAGACGCTCTGTTTTTTTATTAAACAGTATATTTAATTATTTTCACCTACTGGCCTGAATATTCGAGAAATCTTATTAAAACAAAATATGAATTTTTCGGCAAATATGAGTATCCACTAGAAATAACGTTTAAAATGATAAAAAACTGTCAGACTGATGAATAAAAACATCCATTACCTTAGAAAAAATATATATTAGTTAATATATATATCATATATATTTATATTATATATATATATATATTTGTTTGTAGTTGTAGACACAACTACATAGGGCGGACGTTTCAACCTTTGGATTTTAGAATTAAACAACATATACTTACTAGAATTTTCAGTCCTGCCACTAGTACTAACCAACTTGTTAATACATCTGGGTCGTGCATTACACAACATGTTATTAATAGCAGGAATTGTGTATGTGGATTGAGTATGGACAGCTTTACTATTCTATCACGGTTCCACTCTTTATATCATCTAAAGGTGCTAGAGTCAGTGTACATGAAATCCCGCAAGCCTTCTCTCTTCAAACAGAGTGATTGCTTGCTGGGTTTGAATGTCATTAGACTCTAGTTCTCCTTGTATTCTTTTTCTCGTCCCCTTTATCATCTTGTAACGCTTACCATTCCCAAAAATAAACTTCTTAAGCCCTGGTACGGAACCGGTTGTTTTTTAGGTTTTATAAAAATTTCATGTAATTTACGCTTATTCCTAACTGTTATATATATATATATATATATATATATATACACACACACACACACACACACACATATATATATATATATATGTGTGTGTGTGCGTGTGTGCGTGTGTGTGTGTGTGTGTGTGTGTGTGTGTGTGTGTTGAGGGTGAAAATTTTAGATAGAATATATCTGTAAAATGACATTATTTACATATATAACCAAAAATAGTTCTGTTTCTTCGAACTTTTTAAAAATTAAGAACACACATAAATATTCATGAGATTAACCGAAAAGTCTAGGCAAGCTTTAGAGGACACTAAGTGATACAGTTCAATGTCTAATAATGTCTTGTATATATAAACTTGTTACAAAATAAAATCCTTGCATTTGCATTGGTAAAGTCCCTCAGAGGATAAAACGTGTCAGCTAAGACATCTATCTATCTATCTATCTATCTATCTATCTATCTATCTATCTATCTATCTATCTATCTATCTATCTATGTAAAATATACTCAGTTATGATCTGAGACTAAGGACAGGATGGTTAAATAAAAAGAAGACAAGAGTAAAACTGTATTTAACTCGCATACGCGTTTCGTTTTTGCCTTTATCAAGGCAAAAAGATGAAATTCCGTCTTTTGCCTAGTTAAAAGCCCATTACAGGACAAAACGCGTAGGCGAGTTAAATACAGTTTTCCTCTTGTTTTCTTTTTATTTAACCATATCTATCTATCTGTCTGTCTGTGTGTGTGTGTGTGTGCGTGTGTGTGCGAGCCCATAGCGTAGGTGTTATTGCCACGAAGATTGGGATTGACGTGTCGAATTCAAAATGATGTTAAATGCGCTGTTAGGGGTTAATAGTCTGAGCTCTCTGGCTTTGGTTACTAACCTGAATTCAAAACCTACTTCTGAAAAGCAGCAACATTTTTCATTGTAAGACTGGCACTATGCCCCACATGTTAGTTTACAGGGTTCGGCTACGTACATACACATATATATTTCTTATTAGATTAAACATCATGTATTTAGTGGCTACACGTATTTGAGTAGGCGTCCCTGATATTTACATTTACGTCTATTGACCTGCGCATTCGAGTGTCTTAAAGAAAATTTCTCTTTCAGCAGGGTTCGAATCTGCACCTCCCTCTTGTGGGAGAAAACCGTCGATACACCCAGTGTACTTTTAGACCGCACAGCCATGGAAGGCTTTCAGAATGATACAAAGTTCAATTACCCTATTTAAGGAATGCTTATATTTTTTTTCTCTCTCTCTCTGTATGTGTGTGTGTGTGTGTAAGTCACATTAAAAATAACAAACAGTGCATAGTAAGCATAAAGAGGATGAATCTTCATTTAGAAACATTAAAAGGAAGTGCGCAAATTCTGTTCATATAAATAAGATAATTAAATAAACTATCTATTAAACAAAATTTTAACCCACTAATCACATTGTCAAAAATAACAGTTCACCTACAAAAGTAAACTACGGAGAACCAGTATACATTTACTAATATACAACTGTGTTCTTGATCAATCCAAATTCACAAATAATTACATTGAATATACGACTACATGTTTAACCAAAACACTCATATTACATCTCTCTGACCATAGCCCTATTAGGTTTCATTTAAATACACATGGAAACCTACCAAACCCTATCCGTAGCATGCTCGTTGATAATAAAAATATAATCGTATTATCCACATTGGAAAATGGTTAAAAAATAATGGAAAAATCTAAACTTATTTATAAATGAAACTTTGTCTGTGTGTGTGTGTATCCGTTACCTATAGACTCCGAAACGGCTGAACCGATTTTCTTGAAAATTTACACAGTTGTACTATAAGCATCTGCGAGTGTTCTTAGCTAGGTTCTGTGTCGAGGTATCCCCGATAATTATCGAAAATCGATAATCGAAAATATCGGGATATAGAAGGAGTGGTCCGATTTTAATCAAATTTGATACACTCATAGACAAAGACATAAGAAACGATATTCAGAAGTTTCAAGTTTGCACTTCTTACAATAGTGCAGAAAATCGATAATATATATACAACAGTGCAGAAAATCGATAATATATATAAATACAATATATACAATATATATCGATAATCGATAATATATATAAATCGATAATATATATATATATATATATATATTATATTTATATATATAAATACAATATATACAATATATATTTATATATATACAAAATATATATTTATATATGTATATATAAAAGGCAATATATTTGTGTATGTGTCTGTTTATCTGCCTGTATATCTGTATTTTTTTCAGCACTTTTATTTTAGTTTTTGCTTCGGGTTTGGCTCTAAGTAAGTATAATTGTAGTTCTTAGTCTCAGCTATGATACCATTTACTCAGAGGACTTATTTATCTTTCAAAATTCAGTTTACAACGAAAAAAACTTATTTGATATCGATACCAGGAAATCAAAATTTGACTTACATCCATTCAATTTTCTTTCAGTCTACGGTTTCGCTTTAACCGGAAACAACTATTGATTTTTTAGTCTTTCGTGCCAACGTCTAAAGAGTCTGAGCTCCAGGACCATGGATTAGTTTTAAAGCTTTCATTACACCCGAGCAACGCCGGGCTATACTGCTAGTTATTAATGAAAAAGAAAAGGCTAACACTCAACAATATCAACTATAAACTGCACACACTGAACAATCTATATACTCAGTTGGAAGTAAAAAAATTCATCCTTAATAATGACTAAAAGTATAGCCAAAAGCACTTGGATAAATACAACATTCGGATAATTGTTATATAATTTACATTCTGAAAAGAAAAACATTATAAGACCATATAAAACTTATATAAAAACAATATATACAATTTATTTGTAATAAAGGGTTAGGTTCAAAATTCCTAGCACCTGAAGAAGGCCGGAGCGTACAACGGCTGAAACGTCGTACAAATGGCAACAAAGATGAGAACAATAGTCCAAATAATGTAACTACTGTAAATACTACCTCATAACAGAAATATAGACAAAAACTTAACCATATTACCTTGTCTGTCATTTTTAATGAAACTTGCATAAAAGAGGGATTGCTGACTAAATAGAAAGTATATATATATTCCTCATGTTGAAATGCATTCCATGAATTTTTTTCTTGGTGGGATGAATAATTTTTTAGCATATCTTATATGTATCTGTGCCTAAATGAGTGAGAATATTCCACCCAGGTAGTCTAAGCATCAGTTCAACGAACTTATAAAGCAATTTCCTTCTCTGGTAACAGCATCCTTCCAAGGAACTACTTAAGTACACGATTTCAATCGCGTTCCTGTATAAGCAAACCATTCACTCTTGGAATTTCACTGCATAGCATTTACTGTTTCCCAACAAGGAAACTTTTGTTTGGCGTAGAAGTTAGTGTTCAAAATATTTATAAGTTCATGATTACGTTTGTTTCCTATAAATTTGGCAGAATTCCTCATATATTTTTTTCAGTAAATCTTGTTTAGAATGTTGTTTTTTATCCTTTTTTATTCTTAATTTATTTTTTGGCTGCATGACTTTTTCTTTCCCTTTTTGCTTATTTGAAACATTTTCTTTAGCAGAATTGGCAAGTGCAAAGCTACAGTCTGAAGCCGAATAAAATAAAGACGCTTATTGATCCGACCATTTAGTTATAGAAGTTGGCATGAATGTAATTTTCAGACAACCGGTCAATAAGCATAGACAATAGAGCCTCTTTTTACTGTTATTATTCTCTAACAACCATTACTATCATAGCAACAGTTACAAGAAGTCTTTCATTCATCTACCAGACAGTTTTTATTGAGCACAATTTACTGTTATTATTCTCTAACAACCATTACTATCATAGCAACAGTTACAAGAAGTCTTTCATTCATCTACCAGACAGTTTTTATTGAGCACAATTTACTGTTATTATTCTCTAACAACCATTACTATCATAGCAACAGTTACAAGAAGTCTTTCATTCATCTACCAGACAGTTTTTATTGAGCACAATTTACTGTTATTATTCTCTAACAACCATTACTATCATAGCAACAGTTACAAGAAGTCTTTCATTCATCTACCAGACAGTTTTTATTGAGCACAATTTACTGTTATTATTCTCTAACAACCATTACTATCATAGCAACAGTTACAAGAAGTCTTTCATTCATCTACCAGACAGTTTTTATTGAGCACAATTTACTGTTATTATTCTCTAACAACCATTACTATCATAGCAACAGTTACAAGAAGTCTTTCATTCATCTACCAGACAGTTTTTATTGAGCACAATTTACTGTTATTATTCTCTAACAACCATTACTATCATAGCAACAGTTACAAGAAGTCTTTCATTCATCTACCAGGCAGTTTTTATTGAGCACAATTTATTGTTATTATTCTCTAACAACCATTACTATCATAGCAACAGTTACAAGAAGTCTTTCATTCATCTACCAGACAGTTTTTATTGAGCACAATTTACTGTTATTATTCTCTAACAACCATTACTATCATAGCAACAGTTACAAGAAGTCTTTCATTCATCTACCAGGCAGTTTTTATTGAGCACAATTTAGTGTTATTATTCTTTAAAAACCATTGCTACATTTATATGCAGCAACAGTTACAAGAAGTCTTTCATTCATCTACCAGGCAGTTTTATTGAGCACAATTTACTGTTATTATTCTCTAACAACCATTACTATCATAGCAACAGTTACAAGAAGTCTTTCATTCATCTACCAGGCAGTTTTTATTGAGCACAATTTACTGTTATTATTCTCTAACAAACTATTTATTGTCATAGCAACAGTTAAAAGAAGTTCTTCATTCATCTACCAGACAGTTTTTATTGAGCACAATTTACTGAAATATTATTCTCTAACAACCATTACTATCATAGCAACAGTTACAAGAAGTCTTTCATTTGATTTTAATATATAGTTTTTATTGAGCACAATTTACTGTTATTCTCTAACAACCATTACTATCATAGCAACAGTTACAAGAAGCCTTTCATTCATCTACCAGACAGTTTTTATTGAGCACAATTTACTGTTATTATTCTCTAACAACGTTACTATCATATGTAGTTACAAGAGTTCTTCATTCATTCAATGATGTTTTTATTGAGTACAATTTTATCAGCATATTCTCTACCTGTTGTTTACCATAGTATTGTGTTGCAAGAAGTCTTTCATTCATCTATTATGTAGTTTTTATTGAGCACAATTTATCATTATCTGTCAACTGTTGTTTATCATAGTACACAGTTTAAAAGAAGTCTTTCATTCATCTACCAGGCAGTTTTTATTGAGCACAATTTACTGTTATTATTCTCTAACAACCATTACTATCATAGCAACAGTTACAAGCAGTTCACTCATCTATCAGTAAGCTATTGAGTAATAATTATCGTTATTATTATTTCTATATCATCCATTATTACCTATACAACAGTTACAAGAAGTCTTTCATTCATCTACCAGGCAGTTTTTATTGAGCACAATTTACTGTTATTATTCTCTAAATAAATTATTGTCATCATAGCAACAGTTACAAGAAGTCTTTCATTCATCTACCAGGCAGTTTTTATTGAGCACAATTTACTGTTATTATTCTCTAACAACCATTACTATCATAGCAAATAAAGCAAGAAGTCTTTCATTCATCTACCAGGCAGTTTTTATTGAGCACAATTTACTGTTATTATTCTCTAACAACCATTACTATCATAGCATGAGTTATATGTTAGTTTTCTATTCATCAACAGATAAAGCTTATTGACACAATTTACTGTTATTATTTCCCAACAACCATTACTATCATAGCAACAGTTACAAGAAGTCTTTCATTCATCTACCAGACAGTTTTTATTGAGCACAATTTACTGTTATTATTCTCTAACAACCATTACTATCATAGCAACAGTTACAAGAAGTCTTTCATTCATCTAACAGACAGTTTTTATTGAGCACAATTTACTGTTATTATTCTCTAACAACCATTACTATCATAGCAACAGTTACAAGAAGTCTTTCATTCATCTACCAGGCAGTTTTTATTGAGCACAATTTACTTGTTATTATTCTCTAACAACCATTACTATCATAGTGTAATAAAGTTACAAGAAGTCTTTCATTCATCTACCAGACAGTTTTTATTGAGCACAATTTACTGTTATTATTCTCTAACAACCATTACTATCATAGCAACAGTTACAAGAAGTCTTTCATTCATCTACCAGACAGTTTTTATTGAGCACAATTTACTGTTATTATTCTCTAACAACCATTACTATCATAGCAACAGTTACAAGAAGTCTTTCATTCCAGTCTACCAGACAGTTTTTATTGAGCACAATTTACTGTTATTATTCTCTAACAAACTGTTGTTATCATAGCAATAAAGTTACAGAAGTCTTTCATTCATCTACCAGGCAGTTTTTATTGAGCACAATTTACTGTTATTATTCTCTAACAACCATTACTATCATAGCAACAGTTACAAGTTTCCTTTCATTCATCTACCAGGCAGTTTTTATTGAGCACAATTTACTGTTATTATTCTCTAACAACCATTACTATCATAGCAACAGTGTTGTGTCTTTCATTCATCTACTGTATGTTTTTATTGAGCACAATTTACTGTTATTATTCTCTAACAACCATTAATATCATAGCAACAGTTACAAGAAGTCTTTCATTCATCTACATGGCAGTTTTTATTGAGCACAATTTACTGTTATTATTCTCTAACAACCATTACTATCATAGCAACAGTTACAAGAAGTCTTTCATTCATCTACCAGGCAGTTTTTATTGAGCACAATTTACTGTTATTATTCTCTAACAACCATTACTATCATAGCAACAGTTACAAGAAGTCTTTCATTCATCTACCAGGCAGTTTTTATTGAGCACAATTTACTGTTATTATTCTCTAACAACCATTACTATCATAGCAACAGTTACAAGAAGTCTTTCATTCATCTACCAGACAGTTTTTATTGAGCACAATTTACTGTTATTATTCTCTAACAACCATTACTATCATAGCAACAGTTACAAGAAGTCTTTCATTCATCTACCAGGCAGTTTTTATTGAGCACAATTTACTGTTATTATTCTCTAACAACCATTACTATCATAGCAACAGTTACAAGAAGTCTTTCATTCATCTACCAGACAGTTTTTATTGAGCACAATTTACTGTTATTATTCTCTAACAACCATTACTATCATAGCAACAGTTACAAGAAGTCTTTCATTCATCTACCAGGCAGTTTTTATTGAGCACAATTTACTGTTATTATTCTCTAACAACCATTACTATCATAGCAACAGTTACAAGAAGTCTTTCATTCATCTACCAGACAGTTTTTATTGAGCACAATTTACTGTTATTATTCTCTAACAACCATTACTATCATAGCAACAGTTACAAGAAGTCTTTCATTCATCTACCAGACAGTTTTTATTGAGCACAATTTACTGTTATTATTCTCTAACAACCATTACTATCATAGCAACAGTTACAAGAAGTCTTTCATTCATCTACCAGACAGTTTTTATTGAGCACAATTTACTGTTATTATTCTCTAACAACCATTACTATCATAGCAACAGTTACAAGAAGTCTTTCATTCATCTACCAGACAGTTTTTATTGAGCACAATTTACTGTTATTATTCTCTAACAACCATTACTATCATAGCAACAGTTACAAGAAGTCTTTCATTCATCTACCAGGCAGTTTTTATTGAGCACAATTTACTGTTATTATTCTCTAACAACCATTACTATCATAGCAACAGTTACAAGAAGTCTTTCATTCATCTACCAGGCAGTTTTTATTGAGCACAATTTACTGTTATTATTCTCTAACAACCATTACTATCATAGCAATAGTTACAAGAAGTCTTTCATTCATCTACCAGGCAGTTTTTATTGAGCACAATTTACTGTTATTATTCTCTAACAACCATTACTATCATAGCAACAGTTACAAGAAGTCTTTCATTCATCTACCAGACAGTTTTTATTGAGCACAATTTACTGTTATTATTCTCTAACAACCATTACTATCATAGCAACAGTTACAAGAAGTCTTTCATTCATCTACCAGACAGTTTTTATTGAGCACAATTTACTGTTATTATTCTCTAACAACCATTACTATCATAGCAACAGTTACAAGAAGTCTTTCATTCATCTACCAGACAGTTTTTATTGAGCACAATTTACTGTTATTATTCTCTAACAACCATTACTATCATAGCAACAGTTACAAGAAGTCTTTCATTCATCTACCAGGCAGTTTTTATTGAGCACAATTTACTGTTATTATTCTCTAACAACCATTACTATCATAGCAACAGTTACAAGAAGTCTTTCATTCATCTACCAGACAGTTTTTATTGAGCACAATTTACTGTTATTATTCTCTAACAACCATTACTATCATAGCAACAGTTACAAGAAGTCTTTCATTCATCTACCAGACAGTTTTTATTGAGCACAATTTACTGTTATTATTCTCTAACAACCATTACTATCATAGCAACAGTTACAAGAAGTCTTTCATTCATCTACCAGGCAGTTTTTACTGAGCACAATTTACTGTTATTATTCTCTAACAACCATTACTATCATAGCAACAGTTACAAGAAGTCTTTCATTCATCTACCAGGCAGTTTTTATTGAGCACAATTTACTGTTATTATTCTCTAACAACCATTACTATCATAGCAACAGTTACAAGAAGTCTTTCATTCATCTACCAGGCAGTTTTTATTGAGCACAATTTACTGTTATTATTCTCTAACAACCATTACTATCATAGCAACAGTTACAAGAAGTCTTTCATTCATCTACCAGACAGTTTTTATTGAGCACAATTTACTGTTATTATTCTCTAACAACCATTAATATCATAGCAACAGTTACAAGAAGTCTTTCATTCATCTACATGGCAGTTTTTATTGAGCACAATTTACTGTTATTATTCTCTAACAACCATTACTATCATAGCAACAGTTACAAGAAGTCTTTCATTCATCTACCAGGCAGTTTTTATTGAGCACAATTTACTGTTATTATTCTCTAACAACCATTACTATCATAGCAACAGTTACAAGAAGTCTTTCATTCATCTACCAGGCAGTTTTTATTGAGCACAATTTACTGTTATTATTCTCTAACAACCATTACTATCATAGCAACAGTTACAAGAAGTCTTTCATTCATCTACCAGACAGTTTTTATTGAGCACAATTTACTGTTATTATTCTCTAACAACCATTACTATCATAGCAACAGTTACAAGAAGTCTTTCATTCATCTACCAGACAGTTTTTATTGAGCACAATTTACTGTTATTATTCTCTAACAACCATTACTATCATAGCAACAGTTACAAGAAGTCTTTCATTCATCTACCAGGCAGTTTTTATTGAGCACAATTTACTGTTATTATTCTCTAACAACCATTACTATCATAGCAACAGTTACAAGAAGTCTTTCATTCATCTACCAGGCAGTTTTTATTGAGCACAATTTACTGTTATTATTCTCTAACAACCATTACTATCATAGCAACAGTTACAAGAAGTCTTTCATTCATCTACCAGGCAGTTTTTATTGAGCACAATTTACTGTTATTATTCTCTAACAACCATTACTATCATAGCAACAGTTACAAGAAGTCTTTCATTCATCTACCAGACAGTTTTTATTGAGCACAATTTACTGTTATTATTCTCTAACAACCATTACTATCATAGCAACAGTTACAAGAAGTCTTTCATTCATCTACCAGGCAGTTTTTATTGAGCACAATTTACTGTTATTATTCTCTAACAACCATTACTATCATAGCAACAGTTACAAGAAATCTTTCATTCATCTACCAGGCAGTTTTTATTGAGCACAATTCACTGTTATTATTCTCTAACAACCATTACTATCATAGCAACAGTTACAAGAAGTCTTTCATTCATCTACCAGGCAGTTTTTATTGAGCACAATTTACTGTTATTATTCTCTAACAACCATTACTATCATAGCAACAGTTACAAGAAGTCTTTCATTCATCTACATGGCAGTTTTTATTGACACAATTTACTGTTATTATTCTCTAACAAGCCCATTACTATCATAGCAACAGTTACAAGAAGTCTTTCATTCATCTACCAGACAGTTTTTATTGAGCACAATTTATCACATTCCTCAACAACCATTACTATTACAATAATATACAGCTCCTTTTCATTCATCTACCAGGCAGTTTTTATTGAGCACAATTTACTGTTATTATTCTCTCAACAACCATTACTATCATAGCAACAGTTACAAGAAGTCTTTCATTCATCTACCATAGTTTTTATTGAGCACACCCTCTACTGTTATTATTCTCTAACAACCATTACTATCATAGCAACAGTTACAAGAAGTCTTTCATTCATCTACCATATGCAGTTTTTTGTTGAGCACAATTTACTGTTATGTGTAGTTATTTCTAAGGTCCATTATTTATTTACAACAGTTACAAGAAGTCTTTCATTCATCTACCAGACAGTTTTTATTGAAGTACACCCATTTCATGTTATTATTCTCTAACAACCATTACTATCATAGCAACAGTTACAAGAAGTCTTTCATTCATCTACCAGACAGTTTTTATTGAGCACAATTTACTGTTATTATTCTCTAACAACCATTACTATCATAGCAACAGTTATACAGGTTTCCTTTCTATTCATCTGTATAAGTTTTTACCGAGCACAATTTACTGTTATTATTTCAACAACCATTACTATCATAGCAACAGTTACAAGAAGTCTTTCATTCATCTACCAGGCAGTTTTTATTGAGCACAATTTACTGTTATTATTCTCTAACAACCATTACTATCATAGCAACAGTTACAAGAAGTCTTTCATTCATCTACCAGGCAGTTTTTATTGAGCACAATTTACTGTTATTATTCTCTAACAACCATTACTATCATAGCAACAGTTACAAGAAGTCTTTCATTCATCTACCAGGCAGTTTTTATTGAGCACAATTTACTGTTATTATTCTCTAACAACCATTACTATCATAGCAACAGTTACAAGAAGTCTTTCATTCATCTACCAGACAGTTTTTATTGAGCACAATTTACTGTTATTATTCTCTAACAACCATTACTATCATAGCAACAGTTACAAGAAGTCTTTCATTCATCTACCAGGTATGTTTTTTATTTAGTGTTGGTTCTGAGCTGTTATTATCTTCAACTAAGGTTATATATTGCTTTCAGAGAAGCAGTTACAAGAAGTCTTTCATTCATCTACCAGGCAGTTTTTATTTGAGCACAATTTACTGTTATTATTCTCTAACAACCATTAATACTGACATAAATAGTTATAAGAAGTCTTTCATTCATCTACCAGGCAAAGTTTTACTATTACCCTACTGTTATTATTCTCTTAACAACTGCTGTTATCATAGCAACAGTTACAAGAAGTCTTTCATTCATCTACCAGGCAGTTTTTATTGAGCACAATTTACTGTTATTATTCTCTAACAACCATTACTATCATAGCAACAGTTACAAGAAGTCTTCATTCATCTACCAGACAGTTTTTATTGAGCACAATTTACTGTTATTATTCTCTAACACCATTACTATCATAGCAACAGTTATGGCAGTTCTTTCTGTCTATCTTATCAGGCAGTTTTTATTGAGCACAATTTACTGTTATTATTCTCTAACAACCATTACTATCATAGCAACAGTTACAAGAAGTTCTTCATTCATCTACCAGATAGTTTTTGTTGATACACTGAACAGTACACATATATTCTCTAATAACTGCTGCTGATTATAGCAACAGTTACAAGAAGTCTTTCATTCATCTACCAGACAGTTTTTATTGAGCACAATTTACTAGCATATTTCAACAACCATTACTATCATAGCAACAGTTACAAGAAGTCTTTCATTCATCTACCAGGCAGTTTTTATTGAGCACAATTTATTGTTATTCTCTAACAACCATTACTATCATAGCAACAGTTACAAGAAGTCTTTCATTCATCTACCAGGCAGTTTTTATTGAGCACAATTTACTGTTATTATTCTCTAACAACCATTACTATCAGAGCATAGTTATAAGAAGTCTTCTTGTCTTCCATCGCCTAGGCAGTTTTTATTGAGCACAATTTACTGTTATTATTCTCTAACAACCATTACTATCATAGCAATACAGTAAATAGTTCTTTTATTCATCTACCAGACAGTTTTTATTGAGCAATTATCAATATTATCTTTAACACCATTACTATCATAGCAAAATAGTTGTGCAAGGAAGTTTTCTATTCGGTCTACCAGGCAGTTTTTACTGAGCACAATTTACTGTTATTATTCTCTAACAACCATTACTATCATAGCAACAGTTACAAGAAGTCTTTCATTCATCTACCAGGCAGTTTTTATTGAGCACAATTTACTGTTATTATTCTCTAACAACCATTACTATCATAGCAACAGTTACAAGAAGTCTTTCATTCATCTACCAGACAGTTTTTATTGAGCACAATTTACTGTTATTATTCTCTAACAACCATTACTATCATAGCAACAGTTACAAGAAGTCTTTCATTCATCTACCAGACAGTTTTTATTGAGCACAATTTAGTCAACGGCAAGAATAATTTCTTTATTTCTAATTTAACGAGGAGATTATAAATATATACTAAGCGCAACTAGGAAAGGCTACAATTGTGGGTTCCTTAGTGAGAACTGAAATCACAACACATGTAATCATCTACAAAATGAGTTCGCTATTCATAGTCTGTTCCACAACAGATGCAGCCCAGGGATATTGACTAAGATTTATCTGGCATCAGTCAGCACTCAGGAATAAATCCATCCGTTTAATTTACCACTCGGTGGCTATCCTTAAAGGAGGTGAGATTAGCGATGGGATGAGCTACTGTTATCTGTAAAATTTACAATAGATATTTTCTCTTGATCGTTTTAGTCTTTCTGTTGTAATCTTGTTTGTTTGTGATGTTGACTACAAAGTTACTGAAGTTTTGTTATCACACGGTCTTATATCGTGGTCTTGGTATATTTAGTTACTCGTAATACGACTGATCTACGGTAGATTCACAGTTGGGTCACTCGATAGGTTCGTTATATGCGAAACTCCGATTACTCGTTATCGCTCAACCGGTCATTCGCTATAAGTTCAATGTTCAACAGACATCACTTCAGATGGTGCTTTTATAGTTATTTAGTGGTCACTTGATCACCTGTAGAATAATCCATTTTCCTTGTATTATTCTTTTACTGGCGGTCAGTGTTCAAAAACATGCGTCGGCGTTTATACTTTCTACATGACACATTCTAAAGTTGATTTTAGCAATTTATTGACTCGGAACGACAAACTGGGGAGCAGAGTTCGAATTACAGTTGAGTTCCTTGCATTCACTTACGTACAAATACGTCTGGGAAAGGGGTTAATCCAGTTCTTCCCTCAAGCCATAGATTAAACAACAGGACAGATTGGGTTCTATAGCCTTGGCTGGCAACCATTTTACAGCAGAAAGCAATGGCAATCTACTTCGGGATAATCTTCTGCCCAGTCAGTCATGTCTCGAAAGTGTGTATCACGTATGGCACTTAACTGACTGATTGTATTAGAAAAACTATATGAAATACGACATCACAATAGGACACCAGAAAACTCTAAAAAAGCAAAGAAAACACTAGGATTCGGCTCTCATTTTACACACCTTTGGAAATAGCTTATAACCATATTACGTTGGAACATTGGTTCTCAAACGATTATCAACTGGTCAGTACTTAGATGGGTGACTACTTAGGAATATAAAGTGTTGTAAGTTTGGATATGAAGGTAGCGTAAGGGATATTGTCATATCAATTTACACACAAATACTCTAGGGAAATACTTCTTCCCATCTATAGGTTAAATAGTATGAACTTGTATCTGTAAAATATTATTTTCATCAAATAATTCTTACAATCTAAAAATATTTTCTTGCTTTAAATAACCAGCACAAAGTCGAGAAGTACTTAAAAACAACTCAATCAATCAAACAAGCCTTTGAAAATGAGTGATCTAGTTGTGCATTCTGATGAGTCAATTTTATCGATATATCAGTAAAATTTAAACAAATCAAGAATCGATATGATTTTCCGATTAATTAAATAAAAGTGGGATCGAGAGTTTGTTGTTGTTTAACACGCTTTTGCCAGTAGTCTTTGGGAACAAATTTGCAGGATGCTAGACGCTGGTTCATTTTAGCTGAGGACAACAACTTATCATCATTTAGTGCATGCTTGCATTGATTACGAGCGAAGACAAAACGCGCCTATTGTAGTTAGTTGCGTCACTCTGGTAAAACCGGAAGAAGTTATTCCCGTGGGCAATGGTGGCCTACCAAGCACTAGAAACCCAAGGGGATGAATTAGGTTTAGGTCTAAATTTCTTGGCTTGGATGAAAGCAACGATTCTGGCTTTCACCTAGAGGAAGACATCAGAGGCGCAGTCTTCAACAGGGAGACTAAAAATTTTGTTTCAAGGGACATCCCAAAGGAAATTACGGAACGAATCCCAGTCAGCTCTTTGATAGCAGTAAGATATTCTGCAGGTAGAAGGTTCCTGGAAGGAGGGGGAGTGGAAAGAGATATTAACGGAAACCACAGCATGATCAGAGTTGCCAAAAGAGAAGAGCTGCAAGGTATGGCAAGAGTCAGGAATAGAAGTGAACAGAGATCTAGAATGGAGGCGTGTTCTTCAGTTACATCAACGCGTAAGGCAATTCCCCACCTAATCACTAAGTGATTGATGCAAAGTTCAGGGCATGGGTGCCACCAGGATCAATGACAGCGCTTTTCTGCCACTTGGCATGGTGCGCATTGAAGTCAGCGAACATAAATATATTAGCAAACGGGTGAGAAAAATGTTCTCTATATTACCTGAAATACTCTATAGCACAGAACATTCAGGAGAAGAAGGAAGCGATAGAGAAAGAAATAGCAATCTGAGTTTAGTAGAGAGAGACAAAGACACGTATAAGAATTGTCTGGCGATTCGAAAGAAATCGTCCTGGTCAGAGGAAGATGTTCGCTGACATAAACTTCCAAGCCGTGCATGTGGACATTAGAGTCCTTCTTAAAGAGAGGAAGGTGACCAGGAATCTAGAAAAAATGGGGAAGTTTTGCTCGGGCATACAAGGTCGGAATGCTCCATGTAAAAATCGGCTTAGTGGCACATCCCATTTTGTGGGAAGTCTCGGGTAAATATTGAGCGTATGTCTGAATTTAATATCTTTAATATTTAATATATTTAATTTAAGCTAAGGAATTCCACGGCAATATCCATATGTTAAGTCAACTCTTTACGCCTTGGATTCCCTAACTTTTTGTTAAAAGTAAATTTTCAATGTCGATAGGGTATTTTTAAGTTTACTTACTTCTGATTAAATATAGACTTTCTAAAGATATGAAGTTAGTCATTAGCTTTTTGATAAAAGCTAATGACTAAACCAAAACTTAAGTTTAATAAATTCATCATGCAAACCAAATTACATTTATTTAACAAACTTCAAGTTCCTTGTTCTCCAAAATGAAATTATTTTCGCTTCATTACTTACTTTCAGTTGTGCGGTTTATGAAGACGCTGACCGTCTGCTCCGACGTCATTAAACTCTTAGAATTCAAAGGCAGAAAGAATTAACCGAATTAAGTAAAAAGGTTAATAGAATGCGAGCAATAAGAGCCACTGTCATTCTTATATTGATTCAGCTAAGATTGTTGGCTCAAAGAGAAGAGATTTATCGAATTAGTCGGATAGATTTCAATGCTGAATACGCTTCATAATATCAATAAAGATCCCAGGCTTTTTAGGATTATTAATAAGTTACCAGCCATCTTGATTTTTATCGTAATTTTCCTTGAACCAAGTGAGTCAGCTTATAAAGAAGTTATCGACATTTTATTTTATTTAGAGACGGTTTTTAGCAAATACTTATTAAATTGATATAGGATAGTGGTTCGGAATGAGAAGTCAGAAAACCTATTTCAAATAACAGATGCGTTCATTACATTCAATTACGCACAGACACCCTTGGGGAATGTATGAATCCATCCCCTTCCCCAGCTATGAGTAGAACGTGTAAGTTCTTATTCTCAAACAGAATTGTGAATACAATAGTCACTCAAAAAACAAAATTTTTCTTACGATTCAAAATATGTTTCGGCTTCAAATAACTCAAAACGGGTTGATAAGCAGTTCGAAATTGATCTTGAGTTTATATTATTTGATTTTTATGCAATATTGATGATATACGAAGGTCATTCCATAAAGAAAGTGAACTTTTCGGTATAAGGACTTCTAATACAGATAGAAGCTTTTTTTTCAACGTAATCTCCCAGCAGTGTTACACACTTTTCCCATCTGTGCACAAACTTCCGTAGTCCCTCAGCGTAAAAATCTTTGGACTGATGTCTCAGCCAATCGCTCACAGCACTTTTGATTTCATCGTTACTTTCAAAGTTCGTGTCTCTCGTTAACACTTTCAAGGGACCAAACAGGTGAAAGTCTGAAGGGGCAAGGTCTGGACTGTAAGTGGGATGAGGGAGCAGCTCGTTGATGGTCTGCACCGTTTGGGCTGCTGTGTGAGGCCTTGCGTTGTCTTGATGCAAGACGACTCCATGTGACTGATGAATCCTGCGTTTGTTCTTTATGTCTTTCTTGACCTGTTTCAGCAGTTCACAGTAGTTGGCACTGTTCACAGTGCTTCCTTTCTCAAGGAATGAAATGGTGATTGGGCCTTGCATATCGCAAAAAACGGTGAGCATGGGGACCGCTGGGACTTGAACTTCTTCACTGGAGAGCCTGCGTGCTTCCACTCCATGGACTGCCGTTTGAACTCAGGCTCATTGTGCCAAACCCATGTTTCGTCACATGTGACCACCTCCTTCAGAAACTCATCACCATTCTTTTCATAGTAGGAGAGACACTGCTGGGACAACTTGACCCTCTTCTGTTTGTGCTCTGCAGTAAGCATCTTTGTCAACCACCGGCAGCTGATCTTCGAGTAGGCAAGGTCCTCATGGACAATTTTTTGTGATGTCCCAACAGATAGGCTCAAAGTCCTTACAATGTCATCCACTGTCACCCTTTTGTCAGACTGATGAGATCATTGGCTGATTCGATCACCTCAGGAGGCCTCACTTCTGTAGGCCTCCCAGGCCTGTCTTCATCTTCAACACTGCTCCGTCCTTCTTTATACAATTTAGCCCACTTGTAGAATCTTTTTGGGCTGAAAAATGTGGCACTATACACAGTTGACATTCTCCTATGAATTTCAACTGGTTTGCACCATTCAGCAACCAAAAATTTGATAACTGACCTCTGTTCAATCCTGGAGCATGCTTCTTGGTCGGCCATCTTTGTTAATCTCCCAAACTGTCAAAGATTTTTTCAATCTGCAAAAAAAATTAAATCCCTTTGAAAAAGAAATAAAGGAAAAAAAAATTAATAAAAGTAAGCTTCTATCTGTATTAGAAGTTCTTATACCGAAAACTTTACCTTATTTATTGAATGATCCTCGTACAGAATTTAAAATTCAGAGATAATAAAAGAAAGAAATCTTCAGAGAATCATGATCACCAACGTCCAAAAATGACTCGGTATTAAAAAATATCGAATTAAAAGAACATCGTATTGAAATAATTATTATGAGATTATTATAATCACTTGATTAAAAAAAGAAGGGATTGAAGTTTACACACTCTTACAGAGCCACCGGTAGTCACGAGATTATGAGAGGCTATATATGGCGCGTCTTACTCTATCAGTGAACAAATACGTTTGCAGTCATTACGAACAAACACAAATAGGTGTGCTGTAATCAGCCGGAAGAAGTGATTTTTGTGGGCTATAGGGGATGAATAGGCCGAATAGGCAGGTCTGAATCTAGAAGACTGCTATTTACGGGATGATAAAAAAAGCCTCGATGCTAGCTTTTGGAGTCTTAAACAGATATATACTGATGTGTAAAACGGTATAGTTCTCCCAGACGCATAATAAAAGATAAATAAACGAAAACATTCGGAAGCAAGTGACAAAAACTGATGTTGAAGATATCCGTTAGCACATATATATTAACATTCATAGTTGGGACTGAGGTAGTAACTGACTTCTCGTTACTGAAGGATGACTTTTGTACTTGTTTCTAGTATGGTTATATAGAGGTGGACAGAGAGTTTATAGAAGAAAGTCAGAGTGCTGATTTGATTAACTGAGATGGGATGAAATGAGACAGGTGTTGAGACCTACCTACCTACCTACCTACCTACCTACCTACCTACCTACCTACCTACCTACCCAAACCGTGCTAGAAGTTCCTTTAATAAACAAGGAATTATATTGCAAACAGGATTCGAAATCATTGTTTGTCGTAGTTTTTTTTAATTTTTTTCAACTTTCATTTCACTCTTTTTTTCCTTGTGAACAAGCTGCCGGCTTTTTTAAGTGTCGTATCTTCCGGCGTGAACGAGGATAGGGACACAGCATGGAGTTTCATTGTCTGGTCGGTGTGAAGCTGGGAGTGTGGATCGATGTATGTTTGAAGGGATAGCCGAATATATCTTCCAAAAGTGAAACAATGTATTAAGAGACAGAAAAATGTTCTTAGAAAGAAGAAGAAGAAGAAAAAAAAAAAAGGAAACACTACCGAAATGCTATGTGTTATCCCTTCTCATGTGTAATGAGATTCTTGTGAACGGGCAGGGGGCTGTTCCTAGTTTTTGCCTCGAAGACGCGAACAAGAATAAAGACACAACGTGGGGTTTCGTTGTCTGGTCAGTAAAAATACTGGGAGAAGTTATCGTTTTATGTTTGCAGGAATAGCGAAAAAATACTTTCCAAAAGTGAAACAAAGTATTAAAAAACAGGAAAATGTATTTAGAAAAAGAACATAGATATGGTTCTAGAGAAAAATACAGGGATTACCATAGACAGGGCACGTGAACAACGAGGAAAGTTTACGGAAAATGGGAACAAAACAGACACTTTACTTAAAAATAGTATAAATTTCTGGGACACATAATGAGGTAAAAAGGCTAGGAGAATATAATACTCACAGGGGATAACTAAAATTAAGATGAGAAGAGTGAAAGAGTTTGTGTACGGGGATAGGAAAAAAGGACTGAGAATGATAGTAAGAAGGAAAAACATTGCTATAAATAATAAGAAGTTGTGGAGAGTCATAATTGTTGATGTACCCAAAGGAACATGGCAAATAAAAGAGCTCTCCAACATATCTATAAATATTGTTTTCCCGTTTATATTTTGATGATAGAATGAAACGTAGGTTGATTTGTCTGCTGTGAAGATTCATATTCGTACTACGTAAGTAAAGCAGGCTATAGCTCTGTTTGAGCCATTTCTTGCTATCGAATATCGCTTGGCTACCATAAGCCCGAAATAGGCTCACAAATGAATTGCCAAGAATTAAAGGATACATTTTTAAAGGAGGCTAATGATTGACATTTTCTTTACGCATCACTTTGAGAACGTTGACATTTAACTTTTCTCTACGCAGGCGCAACTTACACGGCTTCATTAGCACATGCGCAGTAAGTGGCGATAACTACCTTTTGGCAACAGTAAAAGAAGACTGTCATATTGAAGTCCTCTTTAAGACTTCAACGAGTCTGTTATGCTATTATCAAGCAAATCTCTTCCACTATATCAGAATAGCCATTGTCAATAAACTTATTATTCTATCTATTCAATACTTCTTTTCCTTGTCGATACAAATAAAATAAAAATATTGTTTAATGTAAAAAAATAAGATATATATGAAATATATAAATTACATTTTTCTATTCTAAAATTAAAGGGACTCATACTTATCTGGCGATAGAAATGAGATGATATGAAAACAAAAAGCGTCAATCTAATTTAGATGCAAATCCGAGTGGTTAGAACATTCGCTTTCCGACTATGAAACCTGAATTCGAATCGCTTTGCCAGGAAACCAGAGTGCGAATCGTCAGTATGGTGATCTCTTGATGATATCGACCTGGACAGGTGATCCTATCGTGTGACAACTTTTGAAAATGTCTGAACCGACACCAAGGCTTTGACTCAAACCTTATGAGTGAATTTGAGGGCAGTTCATGCTTCTGCCAATACCAAATCACAAGCCATTTTGAACAAGTGTTTGTGCGTATTGGTTTTGTTCAGACTGTTGATCATGTCAGATAAGATCCGCTCAGCATAGAAGCAGTATAAACCACAATTGGGCTCTGTGAGTGTTGAAAAAAAACAAAAAAAAAACAGGAACATGCCTGAGAAGTGGTTTGCAACAGCGATTTGCTAGCTGTCTTACTAGGCAGGCGTACTCGGATACGAGGGCTCAGCCAATAATTATGTTGCGAAAAATCCCAAAATCCCAATAAGATGGCTGAATAAAGGTCGACACGAAGAACGTATCAACCCAGAGAACTTATATTAAAGCAATAACAGCATGGAATTAAATTAGGTATTAAATAATAATAATAATAATAATAATAATAATAATAATAATAATAATAATAAAACGGGTGCTGACCTATAGTATTGTAAAAAATAGCAACAATAAGTTAGGGTAAAGCAGCAATAAAAAAGTATATATAACAACAATAATAAGATATATAAGTCAGATAATTTACACGTTAGGGTGGCCATGTCTATTTCGATCAATGACAAATCAGGCAGAAGTTTTTTTCGCAGTAGGTTGCCATTTCTTTCTGCAGTAGGCAGGTTGCCATCCAAGGCTCTAAAATCCAATCTCTTCTGCTATTTTATCCATAACTAGAGGGAAAAGGGATGTATTTATACGTTTCCCAATGGTATTTGTGCGCAAGCGAATGATACGAATTCGACTGGAATTTAAAGTCAGCTCTCCGATTTCTCATTCTTCGAGTCGATATCCATTGCACCACAACGCAGAATTTGATAGATAATAAGCATAAAACCCTAAATAAAGTACTAAAAGTGGAGCAAAACTAGTAATATAAACAATAACAATAATAAAGAGTGTATGGGAACGTCCTACTTCCTCCATTTACACCCTTACAACAAACTCATTCAGTAAACCCTGCTGTTCATCTCAGTGTTCTCGACAGGCTCCAGAGGAGAATATGTAATGTGATTGGTCCCGACTTGGCTGATCGACTCCAGACACTTTCTCATCGTCGGGATGTGGCTTCCGTATATCTCTTCTATAAATATTTTGATGGCTTTTGTTCTGGTGTTTTGATGGTTTTTGTTCTGGTGCCCCCTACACAAGAATTTACTCGGGTAACCAGACAGGCAACAAGGTCTCACCCTTTTACAGTTAGATCACACAAATGCAGGCGACAATTCTATTCCAGCAGCTTGTTTACTCGCGCTTCCCGCCTGTGGAACTCTATCCATATACTTGCTTTCCTGAAGTCTATAACCTCCAGGAATTTAAATGCAAAGTCAATTCCCATCTCTTATTCACTTAACTCCAGTCCTTTCTACATCACCCCATGTATATTGTTCTTCTCCCTTCTCTCTAACTTCGAAACTTCTGTGTTCACATCTTTCTCTTGTCCTTTCTCTTTCACCAGGTTCGTCTTTGTCTTCACTCTCCTTCTGCCTAATACTTCAAATTTCTAATGCAACACCCTTCACATAAGTAGCGTTAATGCCTTGCTCAGGGTGAAATGATTAAAAAAACCTTGTACAATTTTATTGCGTAAAAATTAATTTAAAAATGTTCACGTATGAATGACAAAGAGAATACAGTTATTATATATAATATTACCGCTTATTTACGCTATATTACCTCTTGATACGTGTCCGTTTTGCGTACGCGTATACCACAGAAAAGTGGTTCTTAGCCAAGGGTTCTTGCACCTACTAGGGGTGCCATATCGGTTCTTGTGTGTTACGAGGATACTGAATCATTAGAGTTGGTTTATTAAGGAACCGCTAGTGTAGTGTTTGGCGATCTTACATAAAAGTTTATCAATTTTTACCAATTGCTACGTCTCGTTTGAGTGCTACGACCCTGTGACAATCAAATCCAACACTTTTTCAGGAAGAATTTGGAAGATGTTGTTAATAGCATCGACATCAAGAAAGATCTTATCAACGAGAGAAACAATCGTGAAATCCATATAGAGTTTCCTGCTGTTTGTCTGGAACAATTCTGAGCTTCTTAGTTGAAAACGTATCCTATGCTGACAAAAAATTCTCTCTGTGATTGTGTCTTTCGGGACTACGTACCTGTGTAAAAGTCAATTTTTCTGTCTGCTTCACACCAAAATCAAGAGCAGAAATCAACTGGATGCTCAACAGGACATGCGAGTAGCGCAGAGTACTAAGACATCAAGAATTGATGTCATCATAAAGAAGAAAACAACAGCAACGAAGTCCCCATTCACAACAAACCATGCATACTATGAGCATATATTAACGTTATTTTACTTTTTGTTATTGTAAAACTAATCTGGGTTTTTGTAATATTTTTGTTGTCAGTTAAGTAAATAGTGATTTAAGAAACAATGATTTCTTTATTTACGCATTAGACCATTATTGTTTTTTTTTTTACCAATTCTGGAAGGGTGTGCAATACCTTGTTGGTGGTTTGAAGGAGTGCGAGACCTGGTTGAAGGGTTTGAAATGGGTGCAAACAAGGAAAAAGATAAAGAACTACTTTCATAGTTAATCTGAGTAATTCCTTACAGCAATCAAAACCCTGAAAACAATTTTCTATTTACCAGCGGATTTATTGAAAGCCAAAAGATTGAAACTAGAAAAATAAATACAAACTTGAGACTAGTTTAGTCGAAATGGCAAAATTCTTCTTTTTTTTTCTTCTACGTACCGGTGTCTTTCAGAACGTAGGCAATCCTGACAATCCCGGCCCTCCACATTTCCCTATTCCTTGTCGATCTTAATATCCCTTCTCCTCTTATCCCACTCAATCTCCGCTCCACTATCCTCCTCAAGTTCATTAAGTATGTTATGCGTTGCTTTCCCTTGTCTCATTCCCCCTCTTTCCGTCGCGTGAGCATCAGGTTTTCCAAGCCACCCTTCCTCATTGCATGTCCCGAAAACTTCAGCTCTCTTTCCTTGATGTTATTGATTTCCTTCATGTGTTTATCCTTTTCAAAACCTCGTTGTTGTTCAACTGTTCCGTTCATGATATCCTAGGCATCTTCCTGTAGAACTTCATTTCGGTTGCTTTCTTTTATCTTTGATGAGATTATCCAGACTTTTTTATTTTTTTTTAATCATCTCACCCCAAGCAAGGCATTCCACTGCCACTATTGCGCATGGGGCTACATAGGGGAAAGTAAAGAGAAGGAGTGGTTAGACATAGGGAATGTCAGGAGAAAGGTGACAGATGAGTAAGGATAGCGAGGATGAGGATTGGGCAGATGGGAAGAGTGTTTGATAGAATGGGAGCAGGTTAGTGTGTTAGGAGGTGTCTATTGACCTTACATTTAAACTCCTGGAGATTGTAGCCGTCGGGGAAGCAATCATTTGGAAGAGAATTCCACAGTCAGGAAATGCGAGGAAAGAAACTGTTGGAGTAGAAGTTACGGCTGCATTTTATCGGTTTCACTGTAAAAGGGTGGGATCTAGTTGCTAATCTAGTATCTCGTTCAAATTCGTATTTAGGGGGTACTAGTGATCTAAGTTCATCGGAGCAGAAGCCGTGGAAGTATTTATAGAAGACAAACTTCGCTGCCATATTGAAGAACAGACATCACATAAAAATGCAGTACTCTCTTTTTGGTTTCTAGCGAACTTTTCTTATCTCTAAATACTTTACTCAGCTATAAAATGGAAGTGAAACAAGAAATAAGACAAAAGAACAAGAAGAGCCTAAATTGGAAAGGGACGTAGTAGGTAGTTTGTCGAAAGGAATTATGCTTCAAAGTTTACAATAATAGGTCTACTGAAAAGAATGCAGTTACATAAAGTCACACTATGACACAGCGTTAGAATAGTCATTGCTTTGTGAAAAGGATTCAGCGTAACAAAATTCAGTAAACCAAATTAAATGTACTCAAAGTGGTTGCATTAAACAAATATTCAAATAATAAAATATTAAAAGAGACCAACGCTAAGCTGCAAAACGGTTAGGAATTTACGTACCGGTGTTGGTATCGTTGATAGCGTTAGGAAGATAAAATGATAGAAACCATGCGCATTGAACTCATAGTTTATTCTAAGGGCTAAAGTTGTTAAAACGCTGTAGTTCCTAGGTATGAAGATAAACTACATCGGATTCCTGGGTTTGACGATAACCTAGATCCGGTAGCAAGGTCTGTAATCGAATGATTAACGGTTTAGTGGAGCGTAGAACCACCTCTTAATTGCTATCGTTCTCACTTTAACCCTGAACCGGGTAGTAGCGCATATTAGGGTCCCAGCTATGGGTAAATAGTAAATCCCCAAACACTATAAAAGTATAAAAATACATTTTATAGTAAAAATACCAGCAAATTATTATTATATAAAAATTATCAACGATACATATTTATACACTATGTCCAGTAAAAAGCGGTTAATTCAGAAATAAATTTATTTATCTATCACTAGCAGTATAGCCTGGCGTTGCTCGAGTGTAATGAAAGCTTTAAAACTAATCCAGGGTCCTGGAGCTCAGACTCTTTGGACGTTGGCAAGAAAGACTAAAAAGCAATAGTTGTTTCCAGTTAAAGCGAAACCGTAGACTGACACACAAACATCTTGCCTTTTATATATATATTATCGATTTTCTTTACTATTGTAAGAACTGCAACCTTGAAACTTCTGAATATCGTTTCTTATGTCTTTGTCTATGAGTGTATGAAATTTGATTAAAATCGGACCACTCCTTCTATAAACCGATTTTTTTCGATTATCGATTTTCGATATTTATCGGGGTACCTCGACACAAAACCGAGCTAAGAACACTCGCAGACGCTTATTACACGACTGTGTAAATTTTCAAGAAAATCGGTTTAGCCGTTTCGGAGTTTATAGGTAACGGGCACACACACACACACACACACACACACACACACACACACACACACACACACACACACAAAGTTCCATTTATAAATAAGTTTAGATAGATAATTCATGCCCGAACTGAACAATCATCGTAGATGTCTATATTTCTGAGATGAGGTAGTATTTACACCATTTACATTTTTCGGACTATTGTCCTCATCTTTGTTGCCATTTGTACGACGTTTGGCCGTTGTACGCTCCGGCCTTCTTCAGGTGCTAGAAATTTCGAACCAAACCCTTTATTACAATTACTGGGGTATATCATTCTCATTTCTTGCATAGAGGGTTAGAAGGTGATAACCCATGACTACCAAAAGCGGCACTATGGTATAACGATTTCAGAAAATCATAAAACGAATATTAAAAGAAGTGAAAATCTACCTGGATCTTGCTCCGTAGCTGAAGATAATGTTGAATATGAAGTTTAATCTCGTGTCCATAAGTGGTGCATTATATCATGGAAATTCGTATAAAGACTTAAGGAACCGTTGAGGTTTTATTATAGAAGGCACAGTATGGTAGGTAAACAAAAGTACAGAGGAAGGTACTGGACAATAGGGGCATTCTATAACTTCCTGTCCTTTGTAAAAGCAAATTTTGTCATTTAGCCTTGTTTTTTGAGCAAACGTTACTAACATTACAGAATATCCCTAAACCATTCAGTCAGTCAGTTAAATGCCATACGTGATACACGCTTGGGTGATCATGTCTCGAAAGAGACATGAATAACTGGGCAGAGAATTTTCCCACAGTAGTTTGCCATTACTTTTTGTGGTAGACTATTTGCCAGCCAATGCTATATAACCCAATCTGTCCTGCTAATAAACCCATAGCTAGAGAGGGAAGAGACGGATTAATACTTTTTCCAAGGGTATTTGCGCGTAACTGAATGCGACGGAGTTAACTGTAATCCGAACTCGACTCTCCGATTTTCTCATTCCGAGCCGATATCCACTGCACCACAAATACGTTAAATCATTAAGAGTCAGGAACCAAGTCTCTGTTCAGTCATCCATTTAAACACGTTCATTAGAAATTTTAGTCTCTATTTCTCTGTGTTCCTATTCGCAATGTTTCGTATAAGTGTCTTGATTTTTACCATTTTCCTTAAAAACTTCCTTGTATCCCACATGTTCTGTCCATAATATTGTCAGTGTCATTCTACAGAATGTCTATTACTTTATCTGTGAGGAAATTGTGTAGAATTCATTGCCATATATGATGTTTGATATTACAATACAATACAATACAATCTTTTCTTTGTTTCTAACGGAATTTTCCTGCTTCTTAATACCTTTTTTAGCTATCGGAAAGCATCTTTCGCAATTGATGATTAGTACCCTCTTATCCTCATTTACTACATTTTTATGCGTTTTCTTTGTGTTTCTGCCATATTCGGAATTCACTTATCCCATCAATTTTTAACCTATAATTCCACAGCTGTTTCATTCCTCCCTCGTAATATCTTTATCGAATTTAGCCGTACAGTAGTATGTAGTCTCTAAATAAACAAAAATGTTACTGATTTTTGCATACTTTTCTATTTCAGTTACAGATTATACGGTCACGTGATTGTAACACAAAAAATATTAAGGCTGAAAACCAGAATCTTCTTGTAGATAAATGACAGGTATTTTGAAAATTACATGAATTAATGAGCATCATGGCATATCAGTGCTGAATATTTAACTTGCTGCTTTCGTAATATAAAATTAAGTCTATTGAAATCTAATTAAAATTTAATTAAACCTATTAAAATATAATTCAAATCTATTAATATCTAAATACTTCAATTCCTCGGTGTATAGAAAAACATTTTGTAGGATTTTAAACAGCCCAAAGTATTGACTTAAAGAAAAATCTAAGTGGCGAAAGCTTAGCCTGGAGGTCTATTATTCAAGCAGGTGTTGCTACTTTAGACAGCTGAAATTCAACCATTCCCAAGGCAACGCACCAACGTTTGTCTTGTCGAACTTGACAGGTAAACGTTACCTGAAAATCGCTAAACAAAAGTGCACTTAATCTGCTGCTGCACAGTTTGGAAGGTATTGCAACACGTGGTGTTACCCAAACTTATGGAGAACTTAAAATGTGGAATGGTATTCTGAAAGAAAGAAAAAAAAATGATTGAAAAACTGGTGTTTCCTCTTTTGCTAAATGATTTTGAACAGTCCTGCAAGATTCTTAAGATATGAAGAAATTATTCAATTAAAATGAAATTGCAATTTTGCTGTATAAAAAAAACACTCGATGATTTACCAAGTTCGACCCGAAAAAAAAAAAAAACGTAAGATAGAAAAACAGAAAAAGAGATGAAAATTGACGGGAAATGTACTGATTTGTTCGGTCATTGATATCGTCCTTTGCATAATCTCATGTGCCACGAGATTTCATATTTTACACAAGAAATTACGAGATTTCAAATTTTACAAAAGAGATTACTTTATTATTTTGTTCGTGTAAAGCAAAATATTACTCTCCTGTCAAGTATTTTAGACTTGAAGAAGATCGGAAAATGGATCGACTTAAATGAAATCATTATTCCAAATAGTACTTGGAAAGATAAGATCTAAAAAAACAGAATCTATTTGTTGTCGATCAGTTGTAATTTCTGCTTTCAGAGAGAGGCTCTCGCATTAAACGTTCATATGTGAAGTATAAAATATTCAACTATAATGGATGTACAATTAGATTAGTGTTGGAGTAGAAACAAAAACTGTTTTACAATAAATTACATTAAATATAGAAAAAATTATGTGTATCTTTAGATATATTATAATTGTTTGAATTTTGTTATATTTATATGGAAATGTGCTTAGTGTCTGTGATTGAGTGGATGTATATATAAACATCATTCATATAAATACCAAATCCGATTCACTTAAGCAGTAAAAAGGCCAGTGACTATATTGTATTTCTATGTTCACAATGTCTATACCTACAAATACTCTTATCTCTGTTATTGAACACAATCCCTTCATAAATATAAAACACACACACACATACACATTCTGTGTAGCAAATATTATTTAAGGCAATTACTATTAAAAACGGCGTTATCTTTAAACATCTTTACAAATCTATTTCCAGGATGAAACCTATATAGAGCATAGCTTTACAATGAGAGTATTTTGGAGGCGACAGACACTAATAGTGGTTAAATAGGCAAAGTTTGCTTTTCCCAGAAACTATCTGCAGTATATATATGAGAAGTACTAGTAACTAATGGGTTGTCAATCGACTGTTTGTAGTGATTTACTTTAATAAGAGTTCTCGATACTTAGTAGTATATGGTAATATTTTTATTATATTAAATTGCAGAAGTGGTAACTTTTTAAAAAATTTTCTCTTTAGAGAGCTTAATCGTAATGTTCTAGACATTGGACATGCAGAGGTTGTTTTGCCAGCGTTGTCTTATCTGTTCAAGAACTTTATGTTTGGATTTCTTTTCATATTTTTTGCTGCAACAGGTGGTTCTTGTGTTCTGTTTTGGTTTTTCACAGAATCTAGTAAATGTAAATCTTGTTTGTATTTACAACCTACTTTCATCATTGAATATTTTTTCTTTCCTTTTTCGTTATGTTTGATTAATTAAATACTCCAGTTCTTTGTTGTTTTCATGTATGTTATTAAGCCAATAGTTGTATGACAATTCTAGCTGATTAAGATTTCTTTCACCCTTACGAGGCATGTAATGTAAGTTTGCATTATTCTTTAGATGATGAATCTTTTGTTTAGAAAGAAGCTTTCTTGTTTTAGAATCCATTCAGCTGATGTCATTCAGAGTCCAGTTCAAGATGTTGAAACTATATTGAACCACTAGAAATACAAAGCTGTTATTGATCATAATTCTTTTCTGAGAATTCGATTCAGTTTTTAATATCAGTCACACCCTACTATAGTACTCTTTTTTAACTATTTCTTTCAGTTTTTATGGCGGATTTCTTCACCCTCATTTACACCAAGATACTTATAAGCTTTTTCTTGTTTTAAATCCTTGATTGGTACCCCAAGGTGTAAGCTAATAGAGGAGGCTTGTTGTCGTGATCCTCGTAAAGTTGTAGCTTTGGCACATTTGTCTAAACCGAATTCCATTCTAATGTCATTACTGAAATATTTTAATGTTTACATGAGTCCTTCGCGCTCCCTGTCATTCTTAGCATGCAACTTTAAGTCATCTATGTAAAATAGATGGCTGATTTCTTTTCAGATATCTTATGGCCATGTTTCGTCCTCGGTTGAACTGGTTAATGCTATTAGTTATATACAAAATAGTAGAGATACAAGACTCACCTTGTAATATTTCTTTGTTGATGCTTATTTCACCTGACTTATAGACTCAATTTATAGGGGTAACATAAATTGTTTTATCATATTGACGTACAGTATGTGTCTATACTTTTGAGATGAGGTAGTATTTACATTATTTGAGGACTGTTGTACTCATCTTTATAGCTATATTTACGACATTTCGGCTGTTGTACTACATGACATCCGGAAGTGTCATTGCACATAGAATGAGAATGAAATAAAGGGTTCAGTTCAAAATTCATAGCACCTGAAGAAGACCGGAGCGCACAACGGTCGAAAACTCATAAACATGCCAATAAAGTTTAGGACAACAGTTTAAACAATGTAAATAATCAATATATATATTTTTGATAATATTAATGCCAACGAGTAAAAACTTGTATATATTTAAAGACTTTATGATCCAAGAAAAGGATACACTATCAAATGCCTTACGATATTCTATCATGGCATTACTGAGGTTTTTCTTTGTGTTAAAGCTGTTTTCCAAGATCATCCTATTAATAAGTAATCGGACTTTAAATCCCCGCAGGAGCCGCGTTTTCACCTTTTTTGTGCAAGAAGTAGTCTGTCCATTCTTTTTCTAAAAAGTAATATGTCTATTTTAGCAGAATAGATGTCAACAGTTTGTATGTAGTGGAAAGACAGGTGATTGGTTTGTAGTTATTTGGACATTTGTGCAACCATTCTTGGGTAGAAAAAAGGTATTTTTTTAGTTCTCCCTGCCGTAATTTTATTTGGATCATTGAGCATTTCTTGTAGTTTTTTGGCTACTTTTATGTATTCGGCATTTAGTTAACACTGGTCAACACAAAGTTTGGTTATTTGATGAAAAACATCTTTCTAAGCTGAATACGAAAACCGCATCCATTTCTTCCATCACATCAGGATTTTTATGGACAAGAAATGTTGGCATTTTCTCCAAATATGCCTGTTTTGTCAGTGGAATAACTCATTGTTGAATGATTCATTTTGTAACAGGAAATGGCTTGAAATAGTGAATCAGTTCGACTATACAAAGTATCCCTGTTTGCTATGTTGTGCCACGAATCAACACTGGCAAAGAACCGAGCGGCCGATTCGAGAGTGGGAGAGAGTAATGTTGTATATGCTGCACTAGTATCCAGAGAAAAAAAATCATTTTCCCCACTTTCCATATAAAAATGGGTTTGATGAAACAGTTTATGAATTCTTTTGATAAGGATGGTCATTGTTTCCAGTATATCTGTAAAGTGTTTCCAGGCTTGAGCATTAAAAAGCTTAAAGCAGGAGTTTTCAATGGTCCAGACATCAGATTATCATTATTTGACTGTCACTGCAAAGTTTGATAAAGGCCGAAAAGACGTGTTTTTATGTAGAGAATCGACAGTTTGATTATTTTAAAAACTTGAAGGCTCTGATTACTTTTAACGAAAATTCGGAAGAACTTATTTTTATTTGAAGATTGAAAGCTCTTATATTATTAAGCGAATCCTCTCTCCGTTGTAAACTTGAATTTTGACAATTGTATTTTCTACTTTTGTAATTAATTATTTATTTTTACATAAAGACATTCTTTCGTAACTCATCTAGGCGTCTTTGAACTTATTATTTTATTTATTTATTTATTTATTTATTTTTGGTGCCGTAATTATTTTATTTTAACACAAGTGTTCGGTCTGGATATGGTAGAAATACGGTTTTCATAACGTGACTTTCTGAGATCAAAATTACACAGCGTGGGCAGTGAGTTCCTTGTTGTAATAGACGTATTGAGGACCGTCTACTGTGACAAGATCATCATGACTAGCGACCCGAAATTTTGATATCATCATCGTGGCAGGTTCCGGGCCGAGGGCAGCAAACCACCCAGCCGACAGACGTGTTACACTAGATGAAAACTTTGTCAGTAGTATAACTTTGAATGAATCAAATGCATGAAATTCATTTGTAGCGGTTTTGGAAAGAAATTTGGGGTAATCAAGAATCCTACATTCAACAAGGATCTTGTTACAAATATGCTGGAATGCTATAGCAACATTGGTGCTAACATGAGCATCAAAATTAATTTAATTCATAGCCACCTGGAAAGATTCCCCGAAAACAGTGGGGATGATGGCGCTGAACAGGGTGAGCAATTCTACCAAGACATCAAATTAATGGAGGAAATGTATCACGGGCGTTGGGACGTCAGAATGATGGCAGACGACTGTTGGAACATGAAAAGTGACAATACACATCAGCATCAGTCAAGAAAGAGGAAGCTTCTCCCAAATTTGTTAAGTTAATTAAATATTCACAAATTTTACTACGAACAATTTGTTTATTACATTTTAAGAACTAAAGTTTTGTTGTGCTTTATAGAAAACATGATATACAGACACCGTGCGTCTTTTATGTGTTTTTCTATATTTTATTAAGAAATCAACTACTTTTCCATTGAAATTTGCCATTAAGAATAACATAAAGAGTCCTCGATAACACATAACAGTATTTTCTTCATCATGAAAGCAATGGACACAATAGATTTTTGGATTATTCCAGTTGAACTTATTTCTTAGATTTCATATCCAAAATTCGGCTAATATTTTGACAAATGACAAAAATGGTCATCCATAGACGAAAGCTCTGATATGATGAGGCAAAATAGATGTTATATTCGCAATCTGCACAGCAAAAATTTGTAAGTTTGACCCAAAATAATCCAATAACTACGAAAAACAATCTTTTGTATACCAGTGTAATGGAATGAAAAGAGAGAATTTGATCTATTCCTTGAGATTTGTCTGTACTATTTTTCAGTGCGCATTCAACATCCTCTTATGACGATGTTGGTTCTGGTTTATTTTTCATCCTTTCTAATTCTTTCGTAGTCCCGTTTGCTACTTTGTTATGTTTTTAAGGGCAATCCCATATATTTTGCAGAAGTGTATTACCTTTCCACTGTTGTTGAAGGTGAGGTATTGTCACTTAAAATTTCTGTTGTATTTGCCTATTTCTCTGTAAAATTTTTTCGCATCGGCTTAAAAGATCTGATCTTGTTCTGTCTGTAGAATCTATATAATTTTCTCAAAGCATCTGATTCTTTGAGCTTTTGGTTGTATTGTTTGTTTAATTTTTTTCTCTCTGATAGGACATTATTTTCATCTCTAATTTTGTGTTTTCTTTTGAATTTTCTGCCTTTTCAATTTCTTGCATTTGTTTCTCTTGTCCACTGACTACTGATAATTGTCTTCTAAGTTGTTCAATTTTTTCATCTATTTTTATCTTCGAATGTGTACCTTCATGTCCGCAAAAATGCCTTTTTTTACTTTGATGTTTAATATGTCAGTCAGTTAAGTGCCGTGTGTGATACACGTTTGGGCGATCATGTCTCGAAAGAGACATGACTGACTGAGCAGAGGATTATCTCGCAGTAGGATGCCATTTCTTTCTGCGGTAGACTGGTTGACAGCCAAAGCTATAGAACCTAATCTGTCTTGTTGTTTAAGCCATAACTGAAGAGAAGAGACGGATTAATACCTTTCCAAAGAGTATTTGTGCATAAGTGAATGCAGAGAATTCAACTGGAATTCGAACTCGGCTCCCTGATCTTTCGTTCCGAGCCTATATCCACTTCACCACAACGCACATATTGCTGATGCATATATTGCTTCTTTGACATTTGTATGTGGCTCGACTTTGCTGCATTGTAGAGTTTAACAGTTTTGAGCTTAGGCTTTGTTGTTTGTAATTTGGGGAGTTTTTCGTTCCTCCATTTTAATATTTTGTGTCTAACTTACATGTCTCATGAATTCTTCCTTAGCTTATTGCATACTATTCTTGTTTTCCGCAAAATAATTCGGTTTAATGTTTTTTAGACTCGTTTTCTTGCAGGCTTTTTTTAAGATCACGCCTTTGTAACTCTTGTAAACCTCCAGCATTATCTTAACATTGAGTGATATGAATCACAGTTTTTTATTATGATCTGTGGTTTGTGTTATGTTAGTACTTTTTATGCTAATTTCTGGTTCCCCTTCATGTTCTGTTGATGCAACTATTCTGGTTACAGTTATTTTTATTTCTTTAACTTCAGTATCTGTCAGTCGGTTATTTCTAATGATGTATCTCACGACATTGGCTACTTTATTTATTTTGTCAATGTGCTTTATAATTGCTTGTCCAACCCTTTCTCGCCAGATGTCATATATGGCGAGTGGTGCTTTTCTAGGGTTTTTGCAACGTTTCGTAGAATGCAGTCACATCGAGTTTGTAATCCTCACGAGATACTTTACCTTTCTTTAAATGAATGATTGTAGATTCCCTTCCGAAGGACGGGCTCCCTGTATATCCACTGGAAGGTTCATATTAAAATTTTGGTTCTTGTATTGTTTCCATCTGTGACGTACGGGCCCAATAGTTCACCCAAAGCTACCCGGCACCTTGGGTAAAAATCTTGAATAGACAGGATTCCGAATGCTGTATAGATCCCTGTAGAGAATCGTTCGCGACCTCAGAACGCAGTAAATATTCACTCCTGGGCACGATTAACACTTTGAGTTGCCGGTTGTTATTCAGAGTTTTCTTTCTCTTAAATGGGTTGCCAAGCGACAGAGACGCGATTGAATTTCAGAAAGAAAGACGTTGGAAAAAGACACAGGAAAAAGCAGTTATTCCACGAAACAAAACATTTTGATACTATTATGTCTAAATAATGCATTATATAATTATGAAAAGAAAAAGATGGATATTTTCATTTTTATTACTTTTTTCTGTTGTTGCTACTGATCCTGTGAATCAAATGAGTTTTTAATTAATTGAAAATAGCATTGTTGTTCCTACCATCACTAATCCTTTTAACAAAATTAAGTGTAAAAAAAAAATTATAGAAAAAGAAAAGGTTAATAAGGTTTAGAATTTATTCGAAGTATAACGTATCACTGCTGTGAAATTAAATTAATAATAATAATAATAATAATAATGTTTATTATTAAATAATTATTAAATATATACAAGGCATTATCCGTTATTAATAATTTCATCAAACAATGTATGTCAATATAGAAAACAACACTTTACCTCAATTATAACAGATCACTCAATAAATCCCGGTCCTAAATAGTAAAACAACTTTTAGGCAAAAATCGACTTTATTTATCAACCTAGTCTCCTTCTAGAGTAATACACTGATTCCAACGCTTCTCTAACAATTCAATGCCTTTTTTATAGAACGATTTGTCTTTGGCTTCAAAATACGCCTCAGTTTCCGATAGCATTTCATCAATGAAGCCAAATCTTTTTTCCCTGGAGCATTCTTTTGAGATCTGCAAACACCAGTAGTCGCTGAGAGCCAGATTTGGAGAATAGTGTGGATGCGGAAGCAATTCGAAACGCAATTCATGATGTTTTGCTATCGTTGCGATCGAATTGTGACACGTTGCGTTGATCACTTTTTCTTCTTTGTGGCTGTTTTGGGCGATTTCTTTCTTTAAACGCATCAGTAATGCTATATTATATTCGCTATTGATGGTTCTTCTTTTCTTAACGTAATCGATGAACAAAGTACCTTGTACATCCCAAAATACGGAGGCCAAAATCTTGTCTGCTGATGTTTGCGTCTTTGGTCGCTTTGGACGGCTCTCACCTGCTGCTGTCCACTCAGCTGACTGCCGATTTGACTCTGAAGTGAAGTGGGAGATCTTTGTTTCATCCATTGTCACTTATTTACTCAAAAAACTCCTTCTTGTTGCTTTGAAACAGTTGCCAACAACGCTCTGAATCGTCGACGCGTTGTTTTTGATCGACTGTGAGCAAACGCGGCGCCCACTTTGAACACAGCTTTCTCATTGACAAATGTTCATGCAAAATACTGAAGACGCTGTCTTCTGACATGTTCGACTCCACTGCTATCGTACTCAACTTCAGTTTACGATCAATCAAAACGAGTTTTTGGATATTTTGGTGTTTTCTTCGACAACTACCGATTTTGGGCGATCTGAGCGTTCAGCATCATTTATATCTGTACAACCGCGTTTAAAGTCTGCTTACCACCTCTTAACCGTTGTTTCCGACGGCGTAGAGTCCGAATAACACTATTTTTCCATCAGAAAGCCATGTTTTTTGAACACACGAAATTCTGTTTTTCCATTATTTTGAAAATTTGCAACAGTAGCTTCACTTAAATAACTGTAATTTGTAAACTAATAATCCCATTGGGCCCAAATAGTCACGAGCGATTTAAAGGTTAGTACTTCATAAAAATCACATGGATTTTTTATTAGTGACGCCATCTATATGTCAGTCTCTGACTTATTGAGTGATGTGCTATAAGTGGAACGTATAAGTCTGGAAAAATAAACATCAACAGAGGAATATTTCATGGTGACTTTTTGTCTCCCTTATTGTTTTGGATATCACTAAAAGAATTAGCCATTCAACTTAACAAGACAGATTGTGGTTATGAAATAGCTCAAAAGAAAATCCATCTATTTTTACATGGATGACTTAAAGTTGTATGCTAGGAATGAAAATGATCTGGAAGGTCTTCTGCAACTCTAAAATGCTTCAGTGAAGACATTGGGATGAAATTTAATTTTGATAAGTTTGCTAAAGCCACATTTTTACGAGGATTGCTACAACAAACATCGCCTATTAGCTGAAGCTCTGCTGTAACAGTAAAAGATTTGGAGCAAGAAGAAGCTTATAAGTACTTAGGTGTAAATGAAAGTTAAAGAATTAAGCATAAGGAAATGAAAGAAACAGTACGTAATGAGTACTATAGAAGGCTACGACTGATATTAAAAACTGAATTGAATTCTCAGAACAGAATTATGGCCATTAACAACCTTGACATCCCAGTTGTCCAATATAGTTTCAACAACTTGAACTGGACTCTAAATGGCATCAGACGAATGAATACTAAGACAAGAAAGCTTCTTTCAAAGCATAAGATACATAGTCCAAACGCATATGTAAACCGTAAAGAAGGCGGAAGATGTCTTATTTCGATGGAATTGTTACACAAGACAACTATTGGCTTACTAATATACATGGAAATAGCAAAGGACTAGAGAATATAATTAATCAAATCGAAAACAGAAAGAAAAAATATTCAATAATGAAAGAAGGTTGTATAAATAAAATAAGATTTATATTTAATAGATTCTGTATAAAACCAAAACAGAACTCAAGAACAAACTGTTGCCGCAAAAATATGAAAAAGAAGGCCAAGAATAAAACTCTTGAACAGATAAAACAAGGCTGGCATCACAACCGCCTGCATGGCCAATGTATAAAACGTGCTAATAAACTTAATGTTGATAAAGTTAATGCCCATCGATGGTTATGAGCATCTGGATTAAAGTCTTAAACTGAAGGGTTTTTTCTTTCGGCGCAAAACTGTCTTCTCACAAGGAACTTTCACGCAAATATCATACATAATAGTTTAGACCCAAAATGCAAGTGACAAATACCAGGGAACAATATACCATCTAATCTCAGGATGTTTTGTACTTGCTCCAAATGAATAGAAAAATCAACATGATTGAGTGGGGAAATATTTACAGTAGAACACTTTGGAAAATATGTAAACAAACCCTGATATGAACATCAGTCAGTAGCGGTTACAGAAATTAAATATGTCACCATTCTATGGGATTACACCATCTACACAGACAGGAAAATTGAAGCAAACAGCCCGGACTTAGCGTGATTTCCAAGGATGCAGTTGGGAGGCAGTCGGGACGCGGTTGTGAGACAGTGAAGACGCAGCGTAACTATACCGTTAGGACTTACACTTTTATTTGCTGATTACTAACAATCTTAAATGTATCTATGCTCTGTTATTGTCATATTCCCAATCTCTTTCATGCGATTGATATTTTGAACTTAAATCTTTAGTTATACTTGACAGCATCTCTGACAATATCGACAAGGCCTTTTCTTCGCACCCATCTGCCCATATTTTCGTGTTTGGCGACTTTAACGCCCACCAAACTAAGTGGCTGGAAAACTCTGTAACCGACCCTGCTGGTGTCCACACCTTTAATTTTTCGATCTCCCAATCCCTTACGCAAGTGGTGGACTTCCCCACGCGTTTTTCCAATAGCCCTAACGGAAAGGACTCGCTATTAGACCTCTGCTTTACTTCCACCCCAAATTCATGCTCCACCAGACAGCTCTGCCCTTTCGGAAATTCTGACCACGCCGTAGTTTCTGTCAACATCTCGTTCCACTCCACCCCTACCCAACAAAACACAGACCAACAGAATATCCTACTGCTATCAAGGAACAGACTGGGATTCGTTCCGAGACTTCCTCTGTAACGTCCCTTGGAACAATGTTTTTAGTCTTCCCATCGAAGAATGTGCATCAGAGGTCTCCTCCTGGGTTAAGGCTGGCATCGATGCATTCATCCCTGCCAGGAAATTTCAGCTTAAATCCCATTCGTCTCCCTGGTTCACGACCGCTTGCTCGGCCGCCATTGACCACCGGAATCACTTCTTCCGGCTTTATCGTAGCCACGTGTCGGACCAAAACAGGCGCCTTTTCGCCTCAGCTCGTAATAAGTGTAAAAAGACACTTAACGGAGCTAAGATGCTGTTTACTGCCAGGATGAAGCAGCGCATAGCATCCTCCAAGTTCGGTACCAAAGACTACTGGCGTCTCTGCAAAAGCGTGCTTAGCAAGAGTAAGTCCTCAATAGCCCCACTAATAAACGAGTTTGAGGTCCTCACCTCCTCAGCGGACAAGGCTGAATGCTTTGCCCATAGATTCTCGACCAATTCGACTCTGGATTCCTCTGGAATCCATACACCCGATTTCCCATCTAGAACTGAGGCCCAATTGAATGACGTCCACATCACGCCCTCGCTGATTTCTAGCATAATCTCAAAACTGGACCCTCACAAAGCGAGTGATGGGGATGGAATCCCAGTCATAATTTTGAAGAATTGTGCCCCTGAACTCTCCTCTATCCTTTCTAAGCTCTACAACCCCTGCCTATCTTCCTCCTGCTTTCCTGCCTGTTGGAAGTCTTCTTCTGTGGTGCCAATATTTAAGAACACTGGTGAACCATCGGACCCCGCAAATTACCGCCCCATCAGCCTTCTTCCGATCTTCGGCAAAGTGTTCGAAGCCATTATCAATGTTGAGGTCGTTCAGCATCTCACAGCTCACGGGCTCCTCTCGGACAAACAGTATGGCTTCCGCTTCACCAGGTCCACTTCTGACATGCTAACGACCATCACCGAGTATATATACCAGGCTCTCGACAAGAATGGTGAAGACCGAACCGTCGCCTTGGATATCTCTAAAGCATTCGACAGAGTATGGCATGCCGGCCTTCTACGGAAACTGCGAAGCTATGGCATAACTGGACTTTTGTTGGACTTAATCCGGTCATTCCTCTCTAACCGCACACTGAAGGTGGTATTAAACGGACATGCCTCCCAGAACTACCCTATAAACGCGGGTGTACCCCAAGGCTCTATCCTAGGTCCTACGCTCTTTCTAATCTATATCAATGATCTCCCCGATACCATAAGATCACAAGTAGGCATGTACGCCGATGATACCACAGTTTACTCTCACCTCGATCAAATATCTGGTGTATATGACAAGGCGACCCTTGCTGCCGAGCTTGGGAAGGACCTCCAATCCGTGGTGGATTGGGGTAAGAAATGGCTCGTTAAATTCAATTCTTCCAAAACGAAGCTGCTGTCAATTAACCACCACAGACAACCGCACCACCCTCCCATTAGCATGGAACAGGCTTGCTTCCCAGAGAGTAAATCACTACGCCTGCTTGGCCTGACACTCTCAGCGGACCTCAAGTGGAATGACTACGTCGAATCCATTGCTATATCCGCAGCTATGGAAGTCGGCTCTCTGTGCAAGACCCGGAAGTTCTTTCCGCCTGAATCTATCCTGCAATTATATAAATCCACCATCCGCCCGTGTATTGAGTACTGCTGCCACATCTGGTCGAGTGCCCCTTCTATTCTCCTCGTCGTTCTTGACAAAATACAGCGAAGAATCTGTAATGTGATCGATACCGACTTGGCTGACCGCCTGCAGTATCTCAATCACCGGCGTGACGTGGCTTCCCTGTGCCTCTTCTATAAATACTTTCATGGCTTCTGCTCTGACGAACTTAAATCACTGGTGCCCCCCAGATGTGAATTTGCACGAGATACTAGATTGGCAACTAGGTCCCACCCTTTTACAGTGAAACCGATGAAATGTAACCGCAATTTCTACTCCAACAGCTTCTTTCTTCGCACTTCCCGCCTGTGGAATTCCCTACCGCATGCTTGCCTCCCCGACGGCTACAAACTCCAGGAGTTTAAATGTAAGGTCAATAGACACCTCCTAACACACTAACTCACACCCACTCTCTCCAACTCTCTCCCTATGTACATCCTAAGTCGTCTATCACCCTCCTTCTGACATTTCCTATACCCAATCCCTCTATGTAACCCCCTGCGCTATAGTGGCAGTAGAATGACTTGCTTGGGGTGACACGATTAAATATATATATATATATCCTTATTTTTCCTTGATAAAATGTTCTATGAAGCTTTAAAATAAAAAGTTATTTCACATTTAAACTTTTTCTTAACATCACTCTGATCTTTATGCTCGCTACTGTATACATGGCGTTAAAGACAAGTAAATGTTTGTTTTTTCTTTACTATGATCGGCCATGCCAAATTTTACAGCAAGAACACCAGTCAATCCTATCATCAGAACTTTAAACAGGGAAAAGCAAACGAGATATATCCATCGCACCTTGTGCGCGTGCGCGCGCGCACACACACACACACACACACACACACACACACACACAAATGGCATGCAGATTGCGTTCAAGTATGAAACAAACTGTTTTTCAATTTGTGTTTACCTCAGTGTCCACTTTTATATTTATACATGCTTTCGTTGTTGCGCAGAGGTAATCGGCTCGGTGAGCTGGGTTCGAATTCCAGTTGAATACCTTGCATTCACTTACGCACAAATACCCCTGGGAAAAGGTATTAATCTGTCTCTTCGCTCCAGTAATGGGTTAATTAAGAGCACAGATTGGGTTCTATAGCCTTGGCTGGCATCCAGTCTACTGCAGAAAATAATGGCAACCTACTGCGAGATGGCCTTCTGCCTAATCAGCCATGTCTCGAAAGAGACATGATCGCCCAAGCGTGTATCACGTATGACAATTAACTGACTATAATGTGCACTTTTACTCATAAGTAGAGCCTACCTGAAATCCATATCTTTATCATTCTTAGAGAAGGAAAATCATCCTTTGTTATATATATCTCTGTGCCAAATTTAATCCTGTACAAGATTTGAGAGCCACTGAAGGTAGTAGCTTAATTTTAAAATGGGTATAAAAATGGGTTGTGGTATGAGTAAAATTAAAATTGGTAGGAAACAAAAATTATGAAGAGAAAAAAGATACATAATTTGAATTGAACAGGTTAAGATTCTAGTGTTCAGTGTAACATAGTCCTTGTGATAAAAACCTTTGGAATTTTCTCCTTAAATTTAGAATAAGGGAGAAATGATTTGGTCCTGTGGAAGCTGCCTCAGTCAAGATATGACAGCAATACTCTATTTTTTATTTGAGTCATGTACACGTAACAAGGAGGTGCGTTTTGGTGCATTGGATATCGGCTCGGAACGAGAAATCGGGGAGCCGATTTCGAATTCCAGTTGAATTTCTTGCATTCACTTACGTGCAAATACCCTTGGAAAAGGTATTAATCCGTCTCTTCCCTCTAGTTATGGGTTAAATAACAGGACATATTGGATTCTATAGCTTTGGCTGGCAACCAGACTACCGCTGAAAGGAATGGCAACCTACTGCGGGATAATCTTCTGCCCAGTCAGTCATGTCTTTCAAGATATGATCGCCTAAGCGTGTATCACATATGGCAGTTAACTGTCTGAAACCTAACAGGAAAAGTAAGGGAACTTCCTAGAATGATAGAATAAGCCGACCCTTTTCCTAGAATTAAATAGAATGACAAATTTGGAATAACAGATTTTATTCCTTATTACACATTTTTGGCTTGCGGCCTTATCTCGTTGAAACACCGGTTTCTTTATGATCACCGAAGTTAAGTAACGTCGAGCCGGCTCAGTACCAAGATAGATGACCGCTTTGAAATACTTAATGCTGTAAGTTTCGATGTGCGCAGGGTGTAATTGATAATGGATAGGAATTTTTGATCGAGTGTCCGAGTTCCAATTCATGTTACGTTCGTTATATTCGCTTATGCGCACCTACCCTTGGGAAAGGTATGAATCAATCTCTTTTCCGCCTACCTATGGGTTAATTAGTAAAATTTGTATGACTAAATCATTATTATATCCCAAAACAAATATTTCTACAATCTAGAATTATTTTATGGCTTTAAATAACCTGCGTAGTAAACGAATCAGTCAATCATTCTTTTTCCTCACTACTTTGTAATTTGTTTTCAAATTGATTACAAATAATGAGAAGTGTGTGCATGTTTTACTTTTCTTTGTTGTCAATAAAATTCTGTTTCTCTGCATCATTCACCGTCCTGCCATTGCCTTTACTATATCTCTCGTGAACGCGTTGTCGTTGTCTTCCGAGTTTTGACTAAACCAAACATATTGATCTATACAGTAAGAAAGCGTTAGAGTTGCTGGAAGTAGCGCTAATTATTTTACTTACAATGCCGTAAGCGCTTTGCTATATAGCCATCAGCGATACTATTCTATAAGGAGGTGCTGAAAACTGTTTTTGGAGTACGCGAGGGGAAAGTTTTTTGGCCGAACCAAGAATATTTCAACACGCCTTTTAATTGAAAAGGCTGTTATCGGTGCTGATAAAATTCATCTAAGTCCGACACACGTAAAAAAATAAGAGGAGCTCACTTAAGTTCTAACATCAGTCAGTTAAAGGCCATACGTTTTGAAAGAGACATGACTGACTGGGCAGAATATTATCCCGCACTAGGTTGCCATTACTAGTAGACTAGTTGCCAGCTAAGGCTATAGAACCCAATCTGTCCTATTATTTAACCCATAACTGGAGGACAGAGACAGATTAATACCTTTCCAAAAGGTATTTGTGCATAAGTGAATGCAAGAAATTCAATTGGAATTCGAACTCGGCTCCCCGATTTCTTATTGCGAGTCGATATCCACTGCAGAACAATGCATATTACATAAGTACGTTACTTCTGTAATAATGATCAACGTGACCAGGAACCAGATTTACTAAATAAGTATTTACTAAGCCTTATGTCACAATGCTATAAGTTTGAGGTGTCCAATGAGGATCGATTGTAGTAAGGATCCGCGTGATTTACTTATTTACTAATACTGCAAATGTTCCCACTCTACGTACGCGTGTACTACCAATCCGCGTTAAACTCGATCTTCTGTCGCCTTCTGCTCTATTAAGGGCGCGGTTAAATATCTCCCTTGGCAACACTTCTACTTTGAAAAGAGTCTAGCGTTATTATTGTAATCAGATAGACCAGGCATGGACAGCTTTTTACAGCCAGCGAGCGAGCCGCATGATCCACGGCTCACCACAAGGCAGACCGCATTACTAAAAAGATTCAAGGTAATTTTTCGAAGTAGGTACCAAATGCGTAAATATGTATCTTAATGGTAGAAAAACATTGTAATTAAAAATTGTAGTCTTCTTATATTATTACTTATATATTATATATTATCACTAATGACAATACTAGTACCTGATGTCTCTGATGGGGATATATTTCTAATTTATTCATTTGAAAATGAAAATATTTCTTTTTTAGAGAAGAAAATTTTTGAGCATTTCCTTTTTCAAAAGCAAAAGATGTTTACGCGTATGATCTTCCTTAGTGAAAATTCTCAATGGTTTAAAAAGCTGACAAAATTACTTTCCAGGAAATTCTACAAAATTCAAGAACCGTTGTACTTAATCATTGGTTATGTTCGTGGTTATGTAAGAGAGAGCGCGTGAGTGAACAAGTGAGAACGACACAAAAGGAATTTTCTAGAAACTTATTTTCCTTATGAAATTAAACGTTCCATTCAAAAAGACCAAACGGGTGGCATGTGTCTCAAGGATTGCAGATTACCAATGACAGAAATACATGGTACGGACCAATAAGAACAGGAGATCTAAATATATGGGATAGCGAAAGATGCCTTTGAAAAGCTAAGCCAAGTATTAAGAAACAAGTAAACATACGTCAGAGACAAAGAAAAATTTGCTGAATTGCTATATAATATCAATTTTTATATATAAGAGTGAATGCTGGACAATTTTCTCATAGATAGAGGAAAGTTCGAATATAGTGTGATTGAGTATCACACGAGTACGTTGAGCGTTAAGAAAAATAACTCAAGCCCTCTTGGCGCCTTCACAGTTGGGAACATCTCTATTTTTCTGGTGCATAGACCCTGCGGTTCGAGAGTATAATATTAATTTTTGCCCCCGGCTCGGCAGGGCGAGTATCGTTCTGTATGACAAACGTTGATCAATTGGCGATGAATTATGTATCAGTGAAGTGGATAGATGACTAAGTGCTTTAAATTTATCAATATGACTGTCAAGCGAGCGATAAACATGTATCTGAATATCAATATGTCCACAAAAGTGATTTAGAATTATTAACGTAAAAATGAAAAACAAATCGAAGATGACTTGCCAGATGTTAGTGCACACTTTCATGTGAGAGGTCAAAATTCTGTGGATCTGTGTATGGTTAGGTTGCCTTGAAAATCGGTATCTGAAATCGTCACTTCTATCCCGACTCGAACACAGACTAATGGCAATAATGGGAAAAATAGAACTACCTTAATAATGGTATCAGGACTTGAGCTTTTTTCAAACGATTCTCAACGCACAAAAAATCTTTCTACAAAAGTAGTTGAAATATAATGGAAGCTGCATTTAGAAGATGCAATACTTGTAGTATGCTACTCGCCGTAGATAATATCAACATAGATTTTACATTCAGTGTCCATCAGAGCAGTCATGTGCACCATCGGTTAAAAGTCAGAGACAACCCTAGCCTCTTGGCACAAATTCGCTCTTTCTCTAGATGTCAGTAGGTGTCCGAGAACACCGCTCAGAATGCGCACACGTGGGTGGAAGACAGGTAGATATAAAAGCACCCATCCAAGAGGGAAGAACTATTTTTTCTTAGAGCTTCTACAGATTTCAGAATTCAGAATACATTTTTGAAGAAAAGTCAAGCCGCACACACACTCACCGATAATAACTAAGTCTACAATTGATTAAATAATAATATTGCGTGTGAGAAACTCTGTATGACGATAACACTACCTATTAATATGACCTTGTGTCAGACTTGACCTGATAGAAAACATTTTTAAAAGTTACAACACACTTGTCTTGTGATATTTCAGTATTTAGAAATACTAGCCGAAAACCTGTCTTGCAAACATTTTTATTAATCCATTTATTTATAAGTAAGGATGTACAAACGAAAAGATCTGAAATTTTCCATTTCATTGAAGCAGAGATTAAACACTTCTATATTCCCATCTTTCTTTATTTTATCTTTAATTTTTTCATTGAAACCAAGTAGTGTCTCTGATCTGTCTCTGATCCCTGTTTCGATGCGGTTAAAACGGAATAATTCATTATTCATGAGGTATAGACAGGACGTAAACGTCGTGTGAACTAACTAATGAATAACTAACGAAAGGAGGAACAAAGAGAATTATAATACAGACATTTTATTACTTGCATGGCACAAAACGAAGGTTAACAAGTTGGACTCACTTGGCCAATAACTAATGGAGAGAGTTCAAACCATATAGAATTCCCTCTCATATAGCACGGTACAAATTTGGACGGAGTATATATTTATAAGAGAGAATTAATTTTGTAAAAGGGGGAAAACACTGAGAGAAAAGTATCTTTTAGTAAACTGTGATTGTATCCATTAAGGAATAGCGATTTCTGAGACGATGAACAGGCCTCAGATAAGTCAATATTTGAAAAAATCTAAACTGTAGAAATAATATGCAGACATATACTCTTTACCGTTCCGCTAACATTTACACGGATAAACACACCCATGAGTACTTAGACTGAGAACACACACACACACACACACACACACACACACACACACACACACACACACACACACACACACACATAACAAAATATGCACGCACATCAAGTCTTGAAATGATCATGAGCTGTTTTAATGTAACTGCGCATGCGTGAAGTGACACGCACTCTCTCAAAAAGTTACTCTGTCGACACTGAACATGATGATTGAACCTGTACACTGTGCGACCATTTCATTTGCAGTGACCGACTGACAAGATTCATTAGGTATTGTTCAGAGATTTTCGTAAAACATAGAATCGCCTCCACCCGACTATAATACAAAAAAATTTGTATCTGGACCTCAAGTCTTTGAAAAGGTATGAATACAGTAGACTTTTTAAAAAATTATTTCTCCCCAAGGAGGGCGGAAACGCCACTGTTCGCAGTGGGTTACAGTGAGAGAAAAGACTGGCAAAGGATAAAAGATGAACAGGATTCATCCAAGAAGGCAGAAGTTGACAATTGACATTGCATTTAAATTTGTGTATATACACCAGGCCATGTGTCCTTAAGACTAAGAACCACTGAATTTTCGGGACTTATAAACCTAATGTTTACCAGAGTTCATATTGCAAGTTTTTGATGTTAAAGGTTTTCTCTAGTATTTTTGATGCTTATCGTTTTCTGTAGATTTTTTTAACCAAAGTTCATATTGCAATTTTAACACTAATGATTTTCTCTGGCACTCCGTATTACTGGTTCACATATTGTGTTCACCTCTATGGTTGGTCGGCTTAAGAGATTGTTGTAGCCTAGCATATGTGCTGATTCCTTCAGTTTACGTAGTTTCCAGTGGCGTTCTCTATCGATTATTTCAACTTTATCCCATAAGAGGCGGTGATCCCCTTTCTCCCTTCATATATGGTCAGCTACGCCTGATTTTTCTATCTCCACTCCTGTTATGGCATTGCGATGTTCTTGTAGCCTTACCTTAGATGAGGATAATCGTCCGAATAATGGAAATAGTGTAAATACTATCTCATCACAGAAATATGAACAAATGTCTTCATCTTAGTAGTCATTTTAATGACATTTCGGTCGTTGTAAGCTCTGGCCTTTTTCAGGTGTTAGGACACATGGCCCAGTGGATATAAACATTGATTAGTTCCAGTGACTTGACCCAAAGAGTTGTGAGTTCAATACCAGGCTACAGCAGTGGTGAACAAATAACTTAGAGAGTTAGGCTAAAGGTAGATAACTCATGACTACGAGAAGTGGATTTGCACAAGGAATGAGAATGATATAACTTAGTGATCGTAATAAAGGTTTCTGCTCAAACTTTTTAGCACCTGAAGAAAGCCGGGGCGTACAACGGCCGAAACGTCGTAAAAATGACAACAAAGATGAGAACAATAGTCCGAATAGTGTAAATAGTGTAAATGCTACCTCATCTAAGAAATATAGAAAATGTAGTTCTACAGAAGAATACTAAGGATGCCATGAATTAAGCCCGTGAGAAAAGAAGACATAAGGAAAATGGAAACAAAAAGGACACTCAGAAAGACAGCTGAAATTTAATGAACATGTAACGAGAAAGGAAAGGTTGGAAAATTCGATACTCACAGGAGATTTGACAAATACAAAGAACTATTCTTAGAAAAGACATTTTTGAGTGTTTTGCTGATCACAAAAACTTAAGTTAATGAAAATATTAATGCAATGTCGTGACCTTTGACATTCGAAAAACTGATTCTTCTTCTTCTTCTTCTTTTTCTATGTGCCATGTCCATTTGAGGAGGTAGGCGATCATTGCTTTGCACGTCTCCCTATCCCTGGCGGCTTTTTGCACGCTTTCTCCTGTTACCCAACCCAAACCCCGCTCTGCCATCCACCCGCTCAGGCTATACAAATATGTTATCCACTGATTTCCCCTGTGCCTCTTTCCTTCTATCTAACCTGTAGTATCAGTTTCTCCAAGCCCTCCTTTCTCATCACATGTCCCAGGAACTTTTGTTGTCTTTTCATGGTGGTCATTATTAGTTTCCTTTTCGTTACCATTCTTTCCAGAACCTCATCATTGCTCACATGCTCTATCCATGATATCCACAGCATCCTTCTGTAGAAATACATTTCACTTGCTTCAAGTTTTTCTTTCATCTTTAATGATATTGTCCAGCATTCACTGCCATACTAACGAACTAACATCACATAGCAATCCCGTACTCTCTTCTGTGTTTCTAGTGAATTTTTCCTGTCTTTTAATACTCGGGTCAGTTTGTGGAATGCGTCCTTGGCCATGCCAATTCGCCTTCGGTTCTCAGTGTCGCACTTACCGTCTTCCGTTAGAACACTTCCCAAGTACTTAAAACTGTAATTGGCATTTTTATTGCACACATTTCTGAAAACTGGTTTTTAAAAATTCATTAAGAAGGTAAGTAAACTCGTCATTGTGTGATATTGCTCTCGAGTGAATATGCCTTTAAAAACCTATCTTACCTCGAGCGCAACAGGTCGTCTTTTCTTCTTGTATGAGCTAGAGCCAATACCTGGCAGGTAAGACGTCCCTAAATAGGGGAATACGATTGAGACTTGGTGATTTTTTGTCTCCAGTTCGCGTATGCTTGGGCTCCCACCCAAGCTCTCTCCATCCGGCGGGACGTCATCTTAGGTAATACTTTTCTTTCGGGAAAAAGATTGGGGTTATGGCCTGATGTCTGATATCCATAAAATTGAACGTACCAAAGTGACTTGAGTAAACTTCACTCTCAGTCCCCGTACGCTGAGGATATCACTTTAAACTTGACCTTGTGTCATATTTCAATCTAGTGAACGTGCTGTTAAATATCTACAGTGCGACATTCGTGTGGAGTAAATAGCAACAGACACACGAACACGAGCATGTATTCAGTTAAAAGATTTCAGAACAGCCATTGTCTCCAGAACCTTCTATTCTACACTGGCACCCATTCTGTTCATCCTCTCTTCCCTTATCTCCTCCAAATTTGTTTCAAGTTCTGTCTTTACTATTACTACTACTACGACCTCCACCGCACTCTCTATGCGCGCGCCATTGCAACCGCAGTTGTCGTTTCTGTTGCAATTTTTCTTTTTAAACCGCAACTGTTTCCATTACTTTTAAAAGCTGAACATCATTTGTTGTTATTTTTTACGGCATTGCTGGCATTGTTGATGCTGCAAATGACAGTTGTTTCGTTTTGTTTACCCAAAATAGGCCTAACTCATTTTTTAACTCTTGTCTCGGTTCATTATCTTGCTTTAAAAATTTCTTTTTCTCTTATCCTTGAAAAGACATTAAAAGGCACTTTTCGACTTCTTCAGGATCCACTTCGCATTACAGAAACAATTAATTTTTCTTGTGTTAAAAAAAGACAGTTTCAAGAGCTTTCCTTCCGAACAATCAATAAACAGCAACACATTCAGTTATACCCAAAATATCACACAATACTTATGCCCGAGGAGAAGTGATAATCAGATCAATATCCTCAATACAATTTTTATTATATACTGAATACTGAACAGCATCTCTTGTTCAACCAAGCTAACTGTTCAATTAATATCATTAGTGCTACATTATTAGTGACTAAATAATACCACTTCTCGTGTCACGAGAGAAACCGTCGATCACTATAATTGAGGCAACATTATTGCATATAAATGGTAACGAAATAGTTTTAACCTGATATAACCAAATATGGGACAATGTTTATGATGTAATAATGCGGATAAAAAATAGCGTCAAATGCTTTTCACTTAATATTATTAATAAAACAGACAGTCCCAAAGCTGAAGGATGTACATAATGGTCCATGCACTATGTCAGATTTTATTATTCAAGGTAATTTTTCCCAATAAGATTCGAAATAAGCAACCAATTGTTGTTAAAAAATTAATCAGGATACACGTTTTAATAATCCAACTTATTTTTGATATTCCCAATAGATTAAACAGTTTTATTTTATTCTAACGAATGAAACGTAAGTCTAAATTTTAAATAGGTTATGTATTAGAAACAATTTAAAAACCATATTTTAATTAACATTACAATAGCATTATGTGACTTGAGATAATAATTTTGTTTATTTTTTTCTATATCGCTGTAGAGTAACCACTTCAGATAACGAATATCAAAAAGAAAAACAAATTTAAATTAAATAAAAGTTAATAAGGCAGTCCAGTTTTTTCTATAAATTCGTTGTAAATTGATCCTGAAAACTAAATATGCTTATAAGACGTGATTTCTTAAAATGTAAAAAAAACAAAAACAAACAAACAAAAAAAAAACACACACACACACACACAAAAATACCTTTTTAAAATTTGTAATCTGGAATGCTTAATCCATAAGAACATATGAACAAAAAACTCTAGATTAGGAATATCAATTTATATTTACTTTTTACATTTTAAGAAATCTAGTGGAATGGGCATATTTTGTTTTGACTTCCGTATGGGGATCAATTTAGAATTAATTTACACAACAATCTGGAACCTCTATTAAATTTATAAAAAAATATGTAATTTTTTAAAATTATATTTATTTTAAATATCTAGAGCGTTTACTCACTCAGTCAATTAACTACCATACGTGATGCACGTTTCGAAAGCGACATGACTTACTGGGCAGAAGATTGCTCAGGTTGACATTGCTTTCTGCGGTAGACTGGTTGCCAGCCAAGTCTATAGAACCCAATCTGTCCTATTATTTAACCCATAACTGGAGGAAAGAGACGGATTCATACCTTTCCCAGGGGTATTTGCTCGTAAGTGAATATGAGGAATTCAAATGAAATTTCATTTCGGTGTCTCGATTTTTCGTTCCGAGCCGATATCCACTGCACAGCAACGCACATAGACTAGACTGAAATTTGAACTTGAATTGTCGACTTGCCTTTTTCTACCGATAATATTTATGTTGCACGTGTATCTACATATTCGATACTAACATTTGTTTATATTTCTGAAGTGTCCTGTTGTAACTATTTACCCTATTCACTTTCCAAAGGGTATTTTTGCGTAAGTGAATGCAAAGAATTCAACTGGAATTCGAACTTGGCACCCCGATTTGTCGTTCAGAGTCTATATTCACTGCACCACAACGAACATAGTAATATGAAATAAAAAGCTGTCACTGTTTATGGTGTTTGACTCTATCATTAATTTATGTTCATTTATGAACAGTAATTCTTAATAAGCGTTTTATTCTCGTTGTCTTTTCTTTTTTTAAAAATCATTTCAACCCATGCAAGGCGATAAATCCACTAAGACACAAGAAAATGAAAAAAACTGATAAAACTTTTGAGTGAACATTAAAAGACCGGGTTTTAAAAGGGCAGAAGATGACGACTGACATCGCATTTAAATCTTTGAAGATAGTAGTTGACAAGAAATCGAAACACAAAGTTAACACCGATTCCATTGCGGATTCTTCTTTCGATTATGTAAAGAATCTCCAAATATACAGAACACTAGATGTGGCTGCAATATCTGATGCATGGACGAATGGTAGATTTATAAAGTGCAAGATAGATTCTGGCAGGAAAAAATTATCTGGCATGTCACAGTGAACCAACTTTCCTAGCAGCAGACCCAGCACTTGATTGAACATAACCGTTTCATTTCATGCCAGTGGAATTCGTCAGACTGACTGCATTAAGCTACTCTCCTGGAGGTTAGCATCAACCATGATGATGAAAGATAAAAATGTTTCACTTATACGATTAAAGGAAAACAGTTCTGTTTTGTTAAAATTAACAAGTCATTTCTTACCCCAGTTAAGAACGGAGTGAAGGTTATTTAGAAGATCACCTGCCATTTTCACTGCCACTTCGACACTATTAGACTTAACATTAAGACAGGATTAAAAAGTTGTGTCATCACTAAAGATACTGAGTCGAGAATTGTTGGCATCGGAAGGTCGTTGATGAACACTAGGAACAAAGTTAATACAAGATTGTATTTTTTTCTAAAATTTACTTTTTTAAATCTTATAATGTAAATTATAATATATTTACAAAGTGGTTTGAAAATTGAGAAACAAATATTTGAATCTAAAAACTGTTCAGTCACTTTTGAGTTTCAAATAAATTGGCGGGGAATATTATTCATTATTAGAGAAAATCAACTTGGAAGATTTTAATTACTATCAATTCTTTTATTAAATACTAAAATAAAACTACAATGGTTGGATGGAAAGGTAGTGGACACTTAACAAACAAATGGGTAGATTGAGAATACCACGGTTGGATCGCTTAGCTATCTGTGAGTTTCAAATAGAATAACGATTTTTCCTCATTATTATAAAGAAGAAAATATCGTTCCTGTCACTATATTTGCAACTCATGGATGGTTAATTGTATTACTTTTGTTTAATAAATTACTTAATTCAATTTTTTAAAAACATTTACTATTATTTTAGACGCAGGAACAATGAAACGTTAAATTACACGGATCAAAACGATTTGAGAAACAAGAAGCAAAACATGTTTTTTAGCTAATTTGATGGTGCTGATTCTGAAAATGTTTTTGGATTCTTATGGTTAGCTACTGTTTTTACTATAATGAAATTGCTCATTTTTAGAAAAAAGATCTATTTACGATCTTGGCTGATACCAACAATTACTTAATCACGGTTGTAGAAACTATTCAGTTTTCAGTTAGGACGAGCAATTTGTGTCAGACACAGGAAATAAATTTTTTTTTTTAGAAAAATGTGATTTTGAGCCAAAAAATTAAAAACAGAAGTACCGAATTTTTCTAATTTATCGCCAAAATTAAAATTAACTCATAAACTTCATCAGTAATACACTTAGTTAGTATTATGAGTATTAAGGTTCATTTTTTACATAGACATCTTCATAAATTTCCGGATAATTTCGACAATGTGAGTTGTGAGATTGACAGATGTATCTGAGCGTAGATGATATCAATTAAGCGACAACCCGAAAAAAAGCAAAAATGTGTAGAAATTTTGGGTTATATAAGTCTGGAGTTTCTGGCTGAAGAGGAAAGAAGACAGAAAGCATACACACACACACACACACACACACACACACACACACACACACACACACACACACACACACACAACCCCCGCTGGTTAACGATTCCCTGAAAACTCCGGCGTGTGCGTGATTCTCTCTGGCTACTCTCCTCCTCCCCACAACTGTCACCGACGAAGAATAAAAATATTCTTTTACATTTTTATATATACGTGTTCTTGTTCGTCGTTTGTTCATTAAGACGATCGTTGTTGTTGTTTGTCGAAATCCAGGACCAGCCTGTATAAACTTCGCTGCTGAGCTTGAAAAGGACCTCAGATCTATAGTGGACTGGGGTAAGAAATGGCTCGTGAATTTTAATTCTTCCAAAAGGAACCTGCTATCTATTAATCATCACAGACAATCGCTCCTACACTCCATTATTATGGATCAGGCTAGTCTCCCTGAAAACAAAACACTGGGTCTCCTCGGGTTAGCTCTCACAGTGGACCTTAAGTGGAAAGACTATATAGAATTCATAGCCAAATCCGCTGCTAAGAAGGTCGGTTCTTTGTGTAGGACCAGGAAGTTTTTCCCGTCTGAAACCATCATGCACATACATAAATCTACCATCCGTCCTTGCATTGAATACTGCTGCCATATCTGGTCGGATGCCCCTGCTATCCACCTAGGGATCCTTGACAAAATCCAACGGAGAATCTCTAATGTGATCGATCCCGACTTGGCAGCTCAGATACAATCACTTTCTCACCAGCGCAATGTGCCTTCCCTGTGTCTCTTCTACAAATACTTTCACGGCTTTTGAACTTAGCTCACTGGTGCCCCCTATATATGAATTTACTCGAGCCACACGATTAGCAACCCTTTTACTGTGAAACCAATAAAATGTAAACGCAAATTTTACTCCCTCAGTTTCTTTTCTCGCACTTCCCGCCTGTGGAATTCCCTTCCGTTTACTTGCTTCCCCGACAGCTACAATATACAAGAATTTAAATGTAAAGTCAATAGTCATCTCTTCTCTCACTAACTTGCATTCTCTCTCTCATGCCCATTTCTTCATCCACTCCACTCTCATCAGTATTCTCATCCTTCTCTTACCCACTTCCTGACACCCCCTATAACCTGTCACTCTTGCTCTTACATTTCCTCCCATGTAACCCCTTTTGCACCAGTGGAAGTAAAATGCCTTGCTTGGGGTGATATGATTATGAAAAAAAGTATATAACATACATATCTATTTATCAAAGAGTAGCGTGAATAATTCTATAATTTTTTATCAATGGTTGATAGAAGAAAAGCAAAGATAACAAACCCTTAAGCTACCAGTATTTTTTTTTTTACCCATTCTGAGTCAATCTGGTGGAAAGCGCCTCAAATCCCCAGTGTTTTTGTCAGTTATTTCTTTTATTAAACTCCGTCATCACGCTCAGCAGGAGAATTGCTAAACCTCAACACCGAATAGCTATTGGCAACCACGATATGTCCAGGAAGATTGCTTAAGTAATCCCCTGGAGATCTCAAAAGTCGCATGAATTTCATTTACAAATGCCTTCTTTATCACCAACGACGGCCCACTGAACAATTGTTTCATCTTCACAGAGCAAAACCCTGATTTTTCCCAAGATATGATCAACTGTTGCACTCACCATGAAGCATCTTGTCTGAAATGTATACTGCGACTCAAGCTCACACCAGACTTCAAGTGAAACTTGTTAATACCGTACATCGATAAAGACGTTAGAAAAATTATAGGTTCCCTGTACAGCTTCAGAAAGTACCTGATTCCTTCTGTAATTTTCTGTCTTTACAAGAGCGAGATCGGATAAAAAATTGCAGTACTGTTGCCACATCTGACTTTGAGCTGCTCAGTGCTCATTTTCCAGCCTCGACAGAATTTAAAAGCATTTGCCAAGTGATAAATTGTTTTCAACTCCACAACCGCTTCCTCATAAAGTGGAAGTTGTTAATCTATTACTAGTTTCATCATAGATGTTTGAGTAAGCTATATTACTTCGTCCTAGCAGTTCAGATTTTCACAGCGAGGACCAGCCAGGCCACATACACTAAGTCGACTTTTCATTTCCTTCATATTCCTCTAATGATGAATAAGTTACACTCATACACTACTTTTCTCAAAAGTGTTGCAATATAAAAAAAACTCCCGAGAGGGTGCTTCCCTGATCACTACAATCTTTATCTATTCAAGAGTTATACTAGTGATTCTCAACCGCCGTGTAAACCCTCAACTGGAAAAACAGACAAGGATAAACGGCTGTAAAGATAAGTTAATGCTAAGTTCATTGAAGCTGATATTCCTTTCGTCGTTCGGGTAGTCACGTCCAATCACAAGCTATTGTATCCGTTAGAATAACGGTAGATTATTCCCACGGTAGATACGTTCACCATCCATGTAACTACGGCAGCTAAATAAGAGATAATCTTTGCGTTGAAGACTTTCCCAACCAACCACATTAGAAGTATACGGCTATTTGAAGGACTAACATTCATCCGCAGAGCCAAAATGGAATGCTTATTTACTGGCGAGTCTATGCAACCCATTTCTTTAAGAAAGCTTTAATTTTTGGTTATTTACAAATTTGAAAAAGAGGAATGATGTCCGACTCTTTGATATACGTAATGTTTTTTAACTATCGACTATCACTAGATAGTATTCCTCGTTTAACTGTCCTTCAAAGTCTATATGTATTCTGGACCATTGAATATCTGTTTTCGGTCCAGGCTGAAATTTTATAGGCGGTGACTTCACTGCCAGAGCGCAACCTGATGATTATACTTAATTTTCAATATCTTGATCTATTTTTGGCCAATATGTATAACATCTCATTAAAGTATTCATTCTAGAAATTACTGGATGTCCTATGTGAAATTCTTTTAGTTTTTTTGCAACGATGTTGATATCACATTTCTTTCTTTCATAAGTACATTGCTGCATAATAAAAATGCATTGTTTCCAGTAATATTCAGTTTTCTACTTTTTCTTAAACCATATCTGCGTTTTCAGTTTTATTATAAAGTCGTATGAGGGGGTGGGGGTTATCGCCTTTTTTAATGTTTTGTTAGAAGCAAAAAGAAAATTGATACTAAACTAATTTATAGGTGGTGGTAATGTTGTACAGGCGAGTGATTCTAAAATGGAGGATCGATTTACTATAACGTTGTATGAAAAACAGAGTCCCCCCGCTAAAATTGTTGAAATATTGAAATTTTTCCAAATTTTTTTTGTCAGTCGGAAAGTTTAGGGTGTAATTTATTTTTACAACGTCACGTGATCTCAGAAGCACGATCCTCTAATTACATCAAAATGCGGTCAACTATATTTGTTCTTTGGCGAACCGTGTTCAAACTCAATATTTATGTTTAGAATATTAGAAAGAGTAATACAAATTCATAAGGATGTCTACCTGTGTTTTATAGATTGTGCAATAGATTTCATGACGTACGTCATAAAAAATGTAACTGCTAGGTAACCATGACATATTTTGGAAGGATAATAATAATAACCCAGAACTTATAGCAAAAACGTCTGCGTACGAATAGAAAATTTATTCAGTAAATATATAAAAATAGAAAGGGTTGTAAGACAAGGGTGTGTCTTCTCACCTGACTTATTTAATAAGGCGATTCTGAGAGCATTAGATGTCGTTCCTGAATTCATCATTTGCAGCAACAATCTTAACAACATACGATATAAAGATCCCAGTTTTGATGGCAACAAAGGACTAGATATCAATTGCAAGAAGACAGAATGCATCGTAGTCAGGAAATTCATAAGTCTAACAGGTAAATTACAAATAAGAAAAAAAATCAAGCGCATCCATTTTAAATATCTATGAAGTGTGTTTGCACAGAACATAATGTTCAACATCGAAATCCGAAGTTGCATTGGAATACCGAGAGATGCCTTTCAAAAGCTCAACAATGTATTAAGAAACAAAAAAAAAATCCTTCGTTAGAAACGAGAAAAAGAGTGCTGAAATGTTGCGTAATACAGGTCTTTTATATGTATGTGAATGCTGGACAATCTCCTCACTAATTAAGAGACTTGAAGCAACAGAAATATGGTTCAACAGTACTGTGCTGAAAATACTACAGACCAACATGTGTGCAACGACAAAGTTTTCAAGAATATGGAAACAAAAGGATCACATACTTAAGATCAGGAAGGGACAGCATTTAGGGTACATAATGAGGAAAGATAGCTTGGAAACTTTTATACACAACGGACAGAGAAACAAACGTAAAACAACGCGTAATCTACCCAGCGAGCTTAAGTAAATGGATAACGGAACAAAGTTTAAGAGGGACAAAAAAAGACAAAAATTATTAAAAACTACAAAGGACAGAAAATTGTGGAGAGCCATGACCATCAACGTCTCAAAAGTCGACTAATCCTTATTTCCTTCATATTTCATTGATGAGGAGTAAGATCCACTCAGAGACTTTCTACCCCGGAATTGTAGCAATGTGCAATGAACTTCTGAGTAGATACTTCCCTGATCATTACAATCTTAACCCCTTCAAATCAAGGGTCTACCGTTATTTATCTAACATTAAATACATACCTTAATCTACACCCTCTATACACCTTTACAACATCCTCAGTTACTACCCCATTACAAAAGAACCTATTGACGTCAACTTATCGACGTCAAAGTTCACGGCTTCCTTTCCGTCGTATCAATTTTGATAAATCTTTGATTTAATGTCAACTCGCCTAAGTCAGTATCAATGATAAATCGCCAATCGTTGTAGTTGTTCTCAACGTCATTTATTTTTGTCTGCTTGAAGTCCAGATGATGCAGAGACAAGATATGTCCTGTCTTTCTTACTCTTTCATCAGGTTCCATGTATCAGTACTAAACACGTGACCCTAAAAAGCATGTTCGGATGACCTTGTGTGCTTGATTCATATCAAGGGTTATTTCTGAAAAACTGTTGTTTTTTTTTTTGGTCGAACCTGTTTACACCCTCTGAAATACTTAATGCTACTCGAAAAAAAAATTCATTGGAATCAAAGTAACTATACGGAAAAGAACAAAAGTAAAGGTAAAGTCGACGACACTAGCTGGTAATAAGTGTATCTCGTTTTACTGAACACGATGGACCCGGCTTTCGGTATCTAGCAACGTATCAGTATAAAACTTTTAAAATGTATTTCAGCGTTCACTAGTCCACAATGTTGTCCAATTTTGTTCTTAACGAGTGGACACGTAGCGTCAAAAATGACGGCAAAAACTTTATCTCAATATGCCGTCTAAAATGACAGCAACATATATATCGATGTACCTAATATTGGGTATCTTTCATTAAAAACAAATAATCAACCCCCACCCGGATATATATATATATATATATATATATATATATATATATATATATATATATATATATAAACTCTTCACTAGTCGACAAGTTAATTATTACAGGAATGAAAAAAACTTATTTATTCTATACAATACATTTGATTTATTTACGTTGTAGACTCGAACCTTCTTCAGGTGTTTTTCTTTTGAATTTTCGAACAAAATAGACAATCTGTATTCTGACATTTCTGAAAATTTGTTCGATGATATTAGTGTAGTGTAGACGCTCTTTATTGCCACATTCACAGCGTTTTCGTCGTTGTAGGCTCTAGTTTTCATCAGGTGAATTAAAAAAATCAAACCGAACGTGGAATAGACAATCTTTGGCGTTTCTGAAGATTGGTTTGGTTATGTTAGTGCAGACGTTCTTGGATTACCAACGGAATCGCCTCTTAGTGAAGGGATGGTATATATCTTCTTAGAACTTCTGGAATCTAGTCCTTTCCAAAATATTTTACGAAAACAGTCGACATGCTTCCGATGTATTGATTATGCTCTATTAATATATTCTCGTAATACTGATTTACCTGACCTTATACAATTGAATTCACATACAAAATGGAAAATACAATTCTTTACCTTTCCTAGACATCGTGATACACTGCATTAACAATAGTTTAAAATTTGGTCTCCACCAGAAATCAACAAATAAAAAAGATTAAATAAACTTCTATTCTCCTTTTAACAACAAAATAAAACAGATTCTATTTAAGAGCACTCAGAATACTTCAGTATTTACGTAAGGAGGAGAAATACATTGAAAACACTTTCAAGCTTCTTCAGTATCCTAATTATTCTATATTCCATTGGAAACAAAAGGCTCACAAAATATTCCAAAAATAAAAAACAGCTTTTTTTGACAAACTCTACGAATAAAAAATATTGTCCTACCAACAAACTCTATCACTACTACAATTGAAAAGAACTTTTTCAAACCCAACAATTTGTTATTGCTAAAGCTAAAATAAATTAAAAAAAACTTAGTCAATACTAAACAAAACAATAAACTAAAACAAGGAGGAATTTACACTATCTTTTTTTTTTTTAATCATATCACCCCGAGCAAGGCGGTAACGCCACTGATGTGCAGGGGGTTACGTAAGAGTGAAAAGATTGGAAAAGAGAAAGCCGGAAACCACATCCTAAACAGGGAACAAGGGATGAGCCTCTTCATCTGTTCAATAGACGTGGGTGGAATATGAACCAGGCGATAATTTAGCCTATCTACTCTAATTGAAAAAAAAGAGTGAAAGTCTATCTCCTGTAATAATTGTGATAAAAATACACAGAAGAAAACTGAAGGAACCTAAATAAAAGGTTATATAAACAAAAAAGGGATATTTTACACAACAATATATTAAATACATTAGTAACAAGACTGACCAGAATTTTGACATAAATATTATACAATGATCAAAGAAAAAACACTTCACTAAGACAAAAATGTTTTGAGAGTGGCTTGTCACGAACAGTTAATTTGCGCTTTGACTCTTACAACATTTCAGCATTCGTGGTAGATCTTTTGTAGTCAGTGTCAGAGATCTAATAACAAAAGTGCTGGAAAGAGAAAGTAAGAGAATCTAAAAGAAATTTATACCCACACAACTCTCGTTCGTGCGCATACACCCACGTCTATAGAACAGGTGAAGAAGCTCATCCCTTGTTTCCTGTTTAGGATGCGGTTTCCGGTTTTTTCTTCTCACTTTTTTTTCAATTGGAGTAGATAGACCAAACTATCGCCCGGTTCACACTCCACCCAAGTCTATTGAACTGGTGAAGGGGCTCATCCCTTGTTTCCTGTATGGGATGCGGTTTCCGGTTTTCTCTTTTCCAATCTTTTCACACCTATGTAGCCCCCTGCACATCAGTGGCGTTGCCGCCTTGCTCGGGGTGATATGATTAAAAAAAATGTATTCGCAGTAACATAGAAAATTAAGTCTTAAAGGATGAAACGCGTTACATGAAAACCTTATTCCATTTTGTCACTTATATATATGTATATATATATGACAAAGTGGAATAAAGTTGTATGCATGTGGATGACTATATATTTATATACATAGTCATCCACATACTAACCTGTTTCACAGCTCATCAGTGTGGCTAGATATCCGATTGCTTCCAGCCGGGATTGAAACTCGAGCGATTTGGCGTCACTCAGAGAGCCTACCCGTAAGCTATCGATGCGCTGCTGAGAGACAAAAGTATTTTAACGTGTTATATATGCGTGGTGTACACACACACACCAGCGACCAAGAATGCACACACACACACACACACACACATATATATATATATATTCTAATCATATACTGTTAAATATAAGAGACAATGAATGTCTATTATGTTTAATCATAAGCCGTTTTAAACGTATTTTGGCTTTAATTTCAGTTGAAAATAATGACAAAAATTCTCCATTTGGATAATTTTTTATTAATTTGTTTCTAAGCTTTCGGCTCACATGAACCATCTTCAGAGAGCCCACCAAGACGGTAACACAATAACATCCACCATCACCGACGATTTTATTTTGTGTTGACATAAAACTCCGCTAGGCAACGGCAATAGTTACCAAAAATAACAAACGCTGTTCGTAAATTTGCAATGCGGTTCTATGACGTCACACCGCGTGATAGCGCGAAATGACAACAGAACCAAGTATTCAAATGCAATGTAATGTGTTATGGCCAGATTTAAATATATATATTCGTAAAAGGGAAGTTGGAACTTGTTTAAAATCAAAATTTTAATAAAAAAATTAATTAAAATGTAAGGGCGGGGGTCTAAACGGAAAGTTCCACAAGCACAATAAAATGTTTTCCATTTTTTCCATTTTATTGCTCTTGTAGAACTTTACGTTTACACCTCACTTACATTTTCATGAATTTTTTTATTAAACATTTGATTTTAAACAAATTCTAACTTCATTTTTACAAATAACATTTGCTTGTCCTATTTATCATTAAAAATTCTGCCAACGAGCACCTTTAATAATGTGATGACTGAAAGAGTCCTAAGGTCTTACATTATGACCTCGACTCTATTTAAATCCATCTGTTATTTCTGCGGGTACAAATCTCTTTATATATATATATATATATATATATATATATATATATATATATATATATATATATAGTTTTAAGGTGTGCTATATTTATAGGATAAGTTGCTCAACATCAGAGATAGAGCGTATGTAAATATAAAAGAGTGAACATTGAAGTCAACACTCAGGGGCGATAAGCTAAGCGCAATCATCAGGGCATATATATATATATATGTGTGTGTGTGTGTGTGTGTGTGTGTGTGTTTCAGTTATATTTTGGCGGCAAGTATTCATCCAAACAAGTTTGTTCAAAAAGAACCGACAAGCTTTAAGAACCGATGTGGTGTCCATGTGGCAGTTTTAAATCCCTTTGTTTTTATCTCATTTGAAAAAGTAGATTTTTGAAATGATCTTTTGTGTAACGGCTACTGGGAAAAAGGCGACACAAAAAAGAATGCGATTTATTTATTAGTTTAATTTGAATTAAGTTCTTATTTTTATTTTATTTTTTATTTTATTATTATAATACTGATAAGATATGCTCGATATCTTATCAGTATTATAATAATTATATTATATTATAATATCTTATTATATTAATATAATATATTATTATATTAATATAATAATATATTATAATATCTTCAAGATATCTTTTTATATTTTATTTAATGTACTCTATTTTCTTTTGTATATTTATAGCTGCTAGAGTTTTGGGTCTTTCTTTGTGGTGTAAAGTGTTTTGGTATGATCTACTAGTATTTGTCTTATGTTAATAGTTGAACTTCAAGCGTTCATGATGTGCTGTTCGATATATGCACGGATTGCATAAGTTTCGAAAGGTGCTAGGTCAATCTGCGAATGTGTGTAGTGCACATGTGCTTAATGTAAATATTTAAAGTTGTTTTTTGTTGAAATTGCATGGGAATTCATCTTTCTTTTATATCGTTGGATTTATAAGGCTCGTTGTTGATATTATATACGTTAGATGTTTTAAGCATTTTCTAGTATGATAAATCTTACTTGTTTGTTAGAAACATTGCGTAATATGTAACGGTGAATTATGTTTTTTAATGGATTTTCATCCTGCTTATAATTAGTGTACGTTTGATTACAATAGTTTAAGTTAATGGTGTATTTATTTTTGTTTATGTCAGAGAGGTGCCTGGAGCCATTTTTTTTCTCTAAATTTTGATAAGGCTAATTATATTTGTTCGTTAACGACGTGGTTAGAAAAATGATTGATGATTAGGATTTGTTTGACGTTGTTTATTTTCTTATAGAATAAGATGCCTGAAGAAAAGATTTCTTTGAATCGGTAAATCATGTTTTTTTTTTAATAAGAGTTATTTTGTATCGGCGTGGACATTCGCTTTTGTCCGTGAGTAAAGACGAGTTTCTGTTAGAGATTTTTATAAAGAAATTTGGTAAAATTATGGCTATTGATAATACGTCAATACACCTCGTTCTCAATAGCTGTTACACATGACGTCACGTTAAAACATTTCAAACATCTAGCTTTTTAAAGAATACCAGGATGCAGACAAAGATTTCTAACTACCACAAGAACACCATATCGGTCCTTGATAATGTCGGCAAAAGTAGAAAGCACTTGAATAGAAATAAGAAAATATGAACTTCAGAGAGTTCAGTCATAACTTCGAGCTAAACACTCAACATAGCAATAAAAAACAAACAAAAGATGGTATCAGTTCTTGATTGGATATATGTATATACAGAGTGCAATGTACAATTGTCGTGTATATTACGCGAACATGAAATAAAAACTCATTTTAACAAATATACTTAAAATCACATAAAAATTTCTTGGAATACTAAAGAATAAATTTATTCAATAAAATCACCATAGGCTTCAACCACAGCCTCCAGACAACTACGGAATCTCTTACAACACTTCTAGACTTCTAGAATACTGTCATAATCCTTGCTTTTGAGCGTATTTTTGGTGTCCCAATGAGTTTAGTCAGACTTTGGCCCCAAATGGAACCTATACATAATAATCAAGAGCATTGCAATTTGGGAAGTTAGGTGGCCAGATGTAAGGGATGATGTGGTTGCAGAAGTTTTTTGATAGACATAACTTGGTTCTCATGCTTGTGTGGCATAGTGCAGTGTCCTGTTGCCAGACATAGTGTTTTTCAGTAGCCACCCTGTTGACTCAGAGAATCCTCATTTTCTCAATGCACGTGATGTAGGAACTTGATTGTGGAAAAATGAATGACGGCATAACGTCCCCATCACTACTGGTCACTCCAAACAAGTTCGCAATCCCCATTAAATTCATCCAATTATTTTTTAATGCTTTTGACTACCCTCAGATTGACACAGAAACACTCTGAAATGTTCGTATTAGAACTTCTGGTGCGAATGTCAAGTAGAACAGAATGTTTTCCCAAATTTTCTGTTTAAGTGAATTGTGTCATGGTGCTTTTTTTTCTTACGGATGGTGCCCAATTGACCCTACTATACTGTGCTGTCGACAAAATAAACAACATACAACGCGCATGTGCAAAATTAAAAATATAAAATCGCGACAATTTACCCATCGCATCCTCTCTCTCTCTCTCTCTCTCTCTCTCTCTCTCTGTGTTTGTGTGATGAGATAAAGAACAAATAAGAAATATCAATCGTAAAAGTAAACCGACAATTATTTACTCACAGGAACCTTTTTGCATACCATGTTATAGACGTGTGTATTTATTAGCTTACGTGCATGTATATATGGTTAGACATCCATGCAGACAAAGGCACATATATATGAAGATGAGCTGGTTTTACTATAAAATGCTATTTCATAATTGAAACATAAGTTTTATGAGACCTCGTCCTTTGTTTTTAATCTCACCAAATTATGACGACATTCTGTTTCTGAAATATGTCAGTTTCTTCCTTCGTGTACTCAGTTATAAAAGAGACAATTTAAAGAAACTCACTCTAATAATAGACACTGACATTGTAACCGTTTAAACTGAAAAAATTGAGGAGAAAGAAAAGTAAACCAATTTACTCTTTGTAAAACCACACAATTTTAGATCATATAAAATATGTGTATATATAACTAGCCCACCCAAGATGTTTGCCCAGTGAGTATATATGACTACCTCATTATAAATATCTCCCCAGTGAATATAAATGAGTGTCCACCAAAAATGTCTTCCCAATGAATAGATATGACTAGCCCACGCAAGATGCCTCCCCTGTGAGTTTATATAACAATCATACCCAACATGTCTTCCCAGTGAGTATATGTGACTACCCTAAAGATTTTTATATATGTATTTTATGGGGTGCTTTCTAACTACCCAAGAGACGATTGAATTTTATAGGGTGCTTTCCTTTTATCGACAGGTTTCGCTAAATAATATAGACCCAATGCTGTACGCCTAGCCTCATATAAACTCAAAAAAGAATGATGGCAAATTTATTTCAAATTAACCTTTCATTCAACAACTTGAAATTAGACACCTATCAGTCTGATGATTTCTGTGTGTACCTACAAAATACATACTCATGGCACTGAAAATATAAAGAAAAATGTATTCATGTATACATTAAGATACTTGTAAAATCTGTCTTGTTCAACAGGTAATTTTACCATATATACATAAATAAAATCATTTTCCTCAATCTACCCCCCCCTCTCACTCACTCACTCACTCACTCACTCACTCACTCACTCACACAGGTGGGATGTAGCGAGTGTATCTCTGCTCTATTGCTACTACCATGGAAAGTGCTCGGACAAACAATATCACCTGGTTCCAACAGGTCTAACCTTCATGGATAAGACCCGCCATACCACTTGCATCGCCGCAAACCACCCACACTCCCTGCGTATTCAATCGGCGAGAAACAGGTTTCATTCGGAAAAACTTCTTCCTAAAACCACGTCCCCATAGAACAAACTCCTAAGATCTTAATAATCTTGCCTGTTTAAAGCTAGAGTCAGCAGCCAATTTTCCACTTACATCCATATAAATAAAATAGCCGGCAAAGTAACACTTTACCCTGAGTGGCTCCCTTGCCTTTTAGAGAGTGAACCATACTATATATATATATATAATCATACGTATACACATATGTATAATATAATACACATGCACACAGACACACATAGGCACGTTCTTTCTCTCTCTCTCTCTCTCTCACACACACACACACACACACACACACACACACACACACACACACACACACACACACATATATATATATATAAATATATTAAAAATCGAAGCAAACCCGGATTAATCTACTCACATTTATGAAGAAGCTAAATAAATATTAAAACATTAAATTCATATAGTTGCTCTTTATTTAATCACTTCTCTGTCTCTCTATCTCTCTCTGTCTCACACACACGTACACCCACTGACAAAATTACACACACATACACACACACATACATACACACACACACACACACACACATATATATATTCACCTATCGTCCGGTTCACACTTCTCCCAGGTCTTTTATAAGAGTAAAGTTTGTTGTTTGTTTTCTGTGTAGGATTGCGTTTCCAGTTTTAAAGTATTCTTAATTTCTTTCCCTCCCAGTAGCCGCTTGCATGTTAGTGGCATTAACTCCATACTTGGAGTGAATTGATTTAAAAATATATGAAATAAGAATAAAAGAATAAAATATAAAATAAACAGGTAGTAAGAATAAATACTAAAGCTTAGAATAAACTAAAAGCTTTGCTATTGCAAGAAAGTTTAAGGAGCGGATTTTGATATTTTTCCATTAATATTGTTATTACAGTGTTAAATATATTAAACACACACACACACACACACACACACACATATATATATATATATCTATATATATATATCACGTGAATGGAAATTCTTATATCTATCTATCTATCTATCTATCTATCTATCTATATATATATATATATATAAGAACTTCCACAATTTAAGAACTTAGTAATGAACTTCACCTTTTTACTTTCCTAATTGATACTTAAGTGATATTTCATTTTATTCTTATACTGGCGAGTGTTGAAACAACTGATATTCGTTCGGAAACGCTTTATAACTCGTATTCCATAGTTTTACATGTTATATAACAGGAAGAACGTTCCTAGTAAAACAGAGACTGCTACATTTTACGTAATTTCAGGTAATGTACTGTTTAACGCTGATGACAGTATGAAATAAATCCTACAGTTATTTAGTAATAAGTTAAAAAAAAGGTTCTTCCTACCTGAAAGTAAGAGAAAAATAAATACTTCATGGCCGGTTGTCTACGATTCTAGCCTCGCAAGTTTTATTGTTTGACAAAGCTAAATCTGATAGCATGATGGGTAATAGTCACAAGTTACGTGGGTGTTGGTATCAGTAATTTATGTAGTATATTCTATGGCCATGTTCCCTGGTCGTCTTCATTCGCTTAATCATACGCTAATGAACCAGGATTAATTTTAGTAAAAGGACAGAGTTGAAGGACATAAATAGAGGGAAAAGGTGGCTAAGTTGAGTCTGCTGGTGGTCGCAGTTTTTTTTTCCAGTACCAGTGGAGTCGCGCAGAGTAAAAGAATTGAGTTTATTGTTTAACAAAATGATTATATTGACGGATGAGAAAAACTGAGAGTGCAAATACATTCAAACGTATATATATATATGGGTAGTGCTAAAATGTTCTCAGCCCACCCGCTATAAAAATCCCAATGTCACTGATCAGGCATCGAAATATCCATTTTCTGAATTTAGTCTAACCGAGACATTTTCATGCAGCAACCGTATATATATATGTACATGTGTGTGTGTGTGTGTGTGTGTGTGTTGTGTTATTCGGACACGAAATGACTTTCATCTTATATATATATATATATATATATAAGTGTGTGTGTGTAAATTATATTATCGTTATTTTCTATAATTTATATATATAAATATATATACGTATACATGTATATAATTATTATTTATATATATACATATATGCATAAATATAATTTTTTAGAATTATCCATAATTTAGATAATTTAGATAAGTAAAAGGAATGTAAATATTAAATACTCTACATTTTACACATATATACTTAGAAATGTAATTGTTTGAATTCCTTATGATGTATACAGTTGCCTAATAATGTATGGTGTATTTTCTTTTTCTATCTATCTAGCAATTTCAATCCACCCCATTACGCCAACTCAATCTATTTATATAAAACAGCCTCCTCACGTCGCTCCGACAAACTCAATCTTTAGTTGTCAAAAACGGTTTAGTTCTCTCTTTCTATCTCTCACTGTCCGGTCTCCTGTCCTCTTTCTCACCACCTGTCTCCTCAGCTTGTTGTCGCTTCTGACTAAATATATCTATCGATAATTTTTTTTCCTATTTTTTAAAATTATTTCACCCCTAGGAAGGCGATAATGCCACTAAGACGCATTGCATTACTGGGAAAGGAAAATAAGCATCTCATCTATTCCTGTTCAAAAGCGAGATATGTATCATTTTCTTCAAATCGATTTTTTGGGTTTTCGTTTTTAAACACACACACACACACACACACACACACACACACACACACACACACACACACACACACACATATATATATATATATATATATATATATATCCGAGTGAGTATAGAACGAGGAGAGAAAAGAAAAACATTTTTTCCCGTTCAAAACATTAATTTAAAACAGTGCTCGATATATGATGTATAGAGCTGTGTATATTTATTATAAATTATGTTTTAGAACATGTACATAATTTGTTCTCTATATGTCCTCTTCTCTACAATTATACGGTATGATTGTAGAGAAGAGGACATATATAGAAAAAATTATGTACATGTTCTAAAACATAACTTATAATATATATATATATATATCGCTCTCTCTCTCTCTATATATATATATGTATATATATAAATATATATATATGTATGTATGTATGTATGTATGTATGTATGTATATTTAATCAAATCCGCCCTAAGTAAGGCACTAAAGCTACTAAGACACAAGAGGCTATTGGGTGTGGGAGAAGTAGAAAACAGAAACATTACTAATGACTGAGAACAAAAGATGTGTCATCAGGCAAACAGTACATAACGATTGACGTTGCATACAAAATTTTGAAGATTAATGTCGTCTGGAAACCATGAAGCCGGAAGTGATATACATAAACGACATGTGCGAGAAAAGAAACTATTTTTTATTTGTTTTTTTTATATATTTTTTTCTGACCATACTAGTCCCTCTGTGATTCATACGTATATTGCTGCTTGTCAGTAATACTTATAAGTTCTAATACCGTTCTTGATTCCACATTCTTGTGAATACCTTGTTGTGTATTTGTAGGTAATCTTCGTTCAGGTTGATAAGTGGCAGAATCAAATGTGATGGATCTTGATTTCTTGAGTTTTTGCATTCTTTCTAATTGTTAAATCAAAGAGACAATCAGTATCTATATATCTATCCCACCCTGTTCATATCTATCTATCTATCTATCTATCTATCTATCTATCTATCTATCTATCTATCTATCTATCTATCTATCTCAGCCTGTTCATATTTTCCTACCTGGCTGTACATTGAAGTTCATTAATTTTTGATTATAGGTCCGCAAGGTGGCTGAGAACTTTCGGCATTTTCTTTTAAATGTCATATTGTTTTTAATCCTGCAAATAAATTCTAAATCGTAAATGCAAGCATTTTCTCCTCTCTTGAACAAATGAAAATTCTTCTAAAAGCATATGTACTGGTAGCATTTGTACTGTTTGATCACTTTGCTGCGTAAGTACATGAGTTCGTTTCACTAGGGAATGGGGAAATATCGTTGATATCGATCCATGCATTGTACTATATATATATATATATATATATATATATATATATATATATATATATATTTATGTATGTATATATATATATATATATATATATATATATAGGTGTGTGTGTGTTTATGTGTGTGTGTGTAATAAATATATTAAAAATAACAGTTATTATCATTAAGTTTTTATATAATCTTTCATGTGTTCTTAAAATTCTTTCTGTTCAGAACTAAAAATATGTAAGAATTGTCCAAAGCTTTCGATTGCTTTCGGCTATACTTTTAGCCATTATCATAACATTATTATAGTTTGCATTTTGGCAATATATATATATATATATATATATATATATATATATATATATACAAATGAATAAAGAACCAAGAAAATATTAACAAAGTTCAAAACATTAATTTAAAACAATGCTCAATATAGAAATAGAGCCATGAACATTTATGATGAGACATTGTTCTTTCAATGTCAAAACAAAATGTACACTTTGTAGTAGGTTATAATTTCAACATGTTCTAAAGTATAATATATATATATATATATATATATATATATATATATAAACACTGTGAATTGATGGTAGGGAAACAATCAGTTCATCAGCAAACAAAATGCCACAACTTAATCTCATAAACATTTATCCAAATGCTAAAACATAGAATCAAAACAACGCACGAAAGCAAACTATACAAAACAGATAAATATATAACCATGGATATATAAATAAACAAACTAGAGCTTATATCTATAAATAACCCTGAGAATTAATGGCCTAAGAAGCTAAACATATATCTTTCACAAACACACGCACGCACGCACGCACGCGCGCGCGCACACACACACACACACACACACACACACACACACACACACATATATATATATATATATATATATCCGCTTAAAGTAAATAAACAATAAACAAAACAAACAAAAAAAAAAATAAAAAGCAGAAAACCCGAGGAAAACATTTCGTCCGACAAAACTAGTCATGCCTATATGTCATATAATAATTAAAAATACAGGGATGAAAAATAGAAACGGATAGAGAAAAAAAACAATTCCTAGTCATAAACCTTCACCAAGAGACAAGAATAAATCCAATTGGAGTTTGAGATATTTTTTTGCACAGAGGAGAGTTTGACTGTATCAGTTCATAATCAAATTAAATGCCACAACTTAATCTCATAAACATTTATCCAAATGCTAAAACATAGAACCAAAACAACACATGAAAATAAATACAAAACAGCTAAAAAAAACATGGCTGTTTATACATATATATTAGTAATCCACATACAAGCCCGTTTCGCTGTATCACAGCTCATCAGTGTGGCTAAACATACTGACTTGCTTCTGGCCGGGATCGAAACTAGAACGATTTGGTGTCTGTCAGAGTCTCTACTCTCTAAGCCATCGGCGCATGGCATCCGAGAAGGGAAATTTTAAGGTTTTGTATATAAGCAGTGTATACAGACGCCAATGTTTCATTGAAAATGACAGATAATTTATTATCATTCCTTTTTCGATAATTGTTTAAAATGTTTTTGTCATTTCTTCTTTTTTCAAAACCCAAATTATATAAGAATTGTCCAAATGCTTCGGTTTTCCGAGCCCATTCGGCTATAATTTTAGAAATTATAAAAAGTGAATTTTAATTTAGATGTTACTGAATATGTGTAGAGTTTATGTATGTATGTATGTATGTATGTATGTATGTATGTATGTATGTATGTATGTATGTAGATTCCTGTGTTATATTGCGAACACGGTATGTACATTATATACACAGTATATATATATATATATATATATATATATATATAAATATTTAGAATTTATAACATTATAACATAAATGTTATAATATCACCACAAAAGTAGGTATTTTGTTTCGACACTACCTTATGAAGTAATAACATAGTTATATTATAAATTCTAAATAATTATTATTCGCTCTACTTTGTATTGAGCCCTTTCTTTAAGAATAGTGTTTTTTGGGATACGGAATTTTATTTCATCCATACCTACTTTATAAATAAATATATATATATATATATATATATATATATATATATATATATATATATTTGGGCAGCAAGCTTTGTTTGAAAGGTCTTTATGACGGATAAGGAAAAGTTTTATTTAGATTCCATACGCATCTATGAATTGTCTTGATCCACTACTCATACATCAATTTTTTTTTAATCTCATACCAGTCTATAAACAGTATGGATTCCTTACCTATCTCCGAATTGTCATGATTTGTTATTCCTTTATGAATTGTTTTGATTGCTTATACATCTATGAATTGTTTTGATTTGTTGCACATCTATGATGTCTACTGATTCCGTCTAAATCTAAGAATTGTCTATATATCCTATTATTTTCCTATGATTTGATTTGACTTCTTACGTATCAGTTAATTCTTTTGATTCCTTATTCATCAATTAATCGTTTTGATTGTGTACTAATCTATGAATTATCATGATTCCGTACCCATTTATGAATGGTCTTGATTCCTAGCTTGTTTATCAATTGTACAGATTACTTAACCATCTATCAATTGTCTGTCTGTTACCCATCAAGAAAATGTCTTGATTTCTTACTCATCTATGAATTGTATTGTTTTCATACACAACTATGAATTTTCTTGATTTTCTACCAATCTATGAGCTGACTTGATTCCTTAGACATCTATGATTTGTCTTTATTCCATAAAATTCTCTGAAGCATCTTGATTCTGAATTGTATTTATTCTTACATCATGATCATCATTTATCCATCACACCCAGATGGTGCATAGGGCAGCAACATTTTGTTGCTGTTTCTGTTACAAACTGTTTTTTACGGAGCAGGGTTGTTAGCCCTGCAACCAACCCCCAGACCTAGAGGACCATTCTTGGTCCTTACGTTTACAGAACCTGGTATTCACGAATGGTCACCCATTAAGTACTGACCAGGCTCGATGTTGCTTAACTTCGGTGATCGGACGGGAACCTGTATATTCAACACGATATAGCCGTAGACATTTATTCTTTACCCATCTATGAACTGCCTTGATTTCTTACACAACATAGATTTGGTTTTATTTTTTATTTGTATTTGTTTAATTTGTTCCTTTCTCATGACTGAATTGACTTGCATCCTTTCCCATAAAAGAATTGTTGTGATTCCTTACCCATTTATAGATTATTCATAGTCATCTATGAGTTTTCTTGTTTGCTAAGCCATCTATGAAATCTCTTCATTCATCTATTAATTGCCCTGATTCCTTACTCATCTATGAATTGTTTTGATTCTTTTCTGATCTATGAATTGTCAAGATTGCTGATCCATTTATGTCCAAGCAGCATGCAGCCTGGTCGGGTATGAGCCGGCTTTCTCCCTGATGAAAGAAATTTCATTTGGACTTGTTTAAGAGCAGGGTCCCAAGTCCTGCCCTGTTATTTTACCCATAACTGGAGGGAAGAGACGGATTAATACCTTTCCCAAGGGTACCAGTGCGTAAGTGAATGCAGAGTGTTCGACTGGAATTCGAACTCGGATCACCGATTTCTCTTCTGAGCTGATATCCACTGCACCACAACGCACATCCGTCAATAAACGTTTACAGCACCTGGTATTCCCAAGCGGTATTCCCATCTAAGTACTGACCATGCTCAACGTTGCTTAACTTCTGTGATCGTGCGAGACCCGATGTATTCAACGTGATATGACCTGATCCATTTATGAATTGTATTGATTCTTTACTCGTCCATGTACTGTCTAGGTACTTTTCTCGTTTATGAATTGCCTTGATTACTTACTCATCTGTAAATTGTCTTAATTCCTTACCCATCTATGAGTTGTTTTAATTTCTTATCCATCTATGAATTCTCATAATTATTTACCCATGTCTTAATTCTTTAACTTTCTATCAACTGTCTTGTTTACTTGCTCTAGTATAAATCATCTTGATTCCTTACCCATCCATATTTTGTTTTGTCTCCCCATTTATCTAGGAATTTTCTTACTGTTGTACCGAGACATGCCTTGTCTTTATTTTTTATCCATTTATATATTGGCTTATATATACATATATTTATCGATATTATTGTCTTGTTCAGTTATCCATCGCATAATTCTCTTCAGTCCTTATCCACATATTGTCCTGATTCGTTTATTATCTAAGAAATTTTGAGATTCTTTACACATCTGTGTATTATCGCGATTACTCACTCCTCTTTGAATTGTCTTGAATCGTTACTCATTTATGGATTGCCTTCATTCCTTACCCATCTATGAATAGCTTTCATTACGCACTCAACTATGGACTTTCTTAATTCCTTATTCATCTGTTAATTGCCTTGATTCCTCATTCATCTATGAATTGTCTGATTCTTGCTCATCTATGCCTTTTTTTGTATGTGACTTATGATTTGTCTTATGCCCGTACACCTCCATGATTTGTCTTGATTTGTTACTCGTCTGCGAATTGTTATGAATTCTTGGCCATCGAAGAATTGTCTTGATTGCATATTTATCTATGAATTGTCTTGTTTCCTTACCCATTTATAAATTGTCATGTTTCTTTACCCATCTATAAACTATCTTGATTCGTTGCACAAGTATATGAATTGTTATGATTCCTTACCCGTCTATGAATTGCTTTGATTTATTACTCATCTATGAATTATTTTTATTCCTTACTCATTGATGAATTTTCATGATTTTTTACTTATCTATGAATTTATTTATTTATTACCCATTGATAAATTGTTTCTATTCTTTACTCATTGATGAATTGTCATGGTTTATTACTCATCTATGAATATTTTGATCTATTACCCATCGATGAATTAATTCTATTCCTTACTCATTGATGAATTGTTATAATTTCTTACTCATCTATTGTTTTTTATTTATTACCCATCGATGAATTGTTTCTATTCCTTACTCATTGATGAATTGTCATGATGTTTTACTCATCTATGGGTTTTTTTATTTATTACCAATCGATGAATTGTTTCTATTCTTTACTCATTAATGGATTTTTATGATTTCTTACTCATCTATGAATTGCTTTGATTCATTACCAATCGATGAATTATTTCTATTCGTTAATCATTGATGAATTGTCATGATTTCTTACTCATTTATGAATTGCTTTGATTCATTACCCATCTATGAACTGTTTTGATTTCTTACTTTATGCTGGATTGTCATAATTCCTTACTCATCCATGTATTGTCTTGGTTCCTTACTCATCTATGAATTGCCTTGATTCATTGCCCATCTATGAACTGTTTTGATTTCTTATTCATTAATGAATTGTTATGATTTCTTACTCATTTATGAATTGCCTTGATTCATTACTTATCTATCTATTATCAATAAACAATAATAATTTAAATATCTTGAAAGTTTTTAAAAGGCGGAAACTGGTAGAGGAAAAGTTCCCTCATAAAAGCCAAGCAATATATTAAGAAACAGGAAAACCTTGTGTGAAAAAAGAAAAGTTTAGTTAACTGTTATGTGATATCGGACCTTTTATATGACAGTGATAATCGCACATTATAAAAAACTTGAGTAACAAAAATGTGGTTCTACAGAAAGATGCTGAGTATACCAGTAAGCAATAGCAAAATCTTACAGAAAATGAAAAAAAAAACCCACTAATACTTAACATAAAAAAACTGTCAAAATTCAGAAGTAAATAACAAAGAGTGATTAGAAATTTTAACACTGATAGGACAGATTAAAGCCAAGAGGTACAGGGAAGGCGGTTACTGTTATGTCGTGAGTAAGAATAAATAACTCAACAACAGCAATAGGTTAATTGTTGTATTCCGTGAAAATAGTATTTACAAAGGTTATTAGTATCCAATACAAGAATAAAGGTTAATCGTCTCAACCGTCGTAAGACGTAGTATGAGCAATGGGTACTTCCGGGTCGTCACCGGAAGTCTACGACTGACTTGTCGATCGGCTGCTCGGCACACTCTTGTACGTAGATGCCACCATTACTTTACATAGTAATGGAATAGTCCATTATAGCCGAATAGGCGCGGGCGTCCCAACAATTACCTACGTAACCAACTCGTGTAAATGGTTGGCAGAACAGGATGTAAGAGAGATAGCAAAAAGACAAAATTTATTAAGAGCTGCAAAGGACGGGAAATTGTTTATAGCGGCGATTGCCAAAATCCTGAAGAAACACGGCACATAAAAGGAGAAGACTTGCTGAGTATTTCTCACCTTTTTTTCCTTTTTCTTTTCTTTGTTATATTTGATCATACGTAATGGTAAAATCATGCGGTGATCAAATTCCAGACGTTATAATTTTCCCACTTCTTATTGGCATTTACGCAAAACGGGTGACACTAGTTTTACATGCCTCGAATCGATATTATTAATAACAGTTGCTTTCAAAATTTGTTTTTCGATCCGATCCATACTTTTCCCTGGCTATGACAATTTTTCAATCTTGAGCTCAATCAACAAAAGATCGAGGATTAAATATTGAAATATATGGCAACCTTCCTACTTCTGTTTCTTTGGGCTATAACTGCAAGCGCTTCTTTTGACGAAATCTAAGATTCAGAAAGGGATTTTATCTGCGCTTGAATGTCGTTCAGTAAAATTCCCAAGTAAAAGAAACGTTGTCAAACATCTTTAAACGACCACCTTATTTTTTTTATGTTTTCAAGTTCTAACACATAGTGTCCATCGCTTGTTAAAATATGTCTAGAGCTACTCTTATCCCAAAAGTAAGTCGGTTGAACTTATATAATCCTTTGTGCGTAGTTATCGTTATTAACTTTGAATAATTTTCTTCGAATTGAATTAGCAAATACGCCTAAGACATCCAGCGTCAAAAAAATTTTCCACCGTTTAATTTCGGAAAAAATTCCTTTAGATTTGCTAATGAGTAGTTATGTGATTCTAATCGTTTGTTTAATTCAGTCGAAAAATTGCCACAATTACGAATTTTACTATATTTCTTTACATACACTGCTGGTGCTACCCATTTTCAATAGGTAATTTTTCAATTACAGTCATTGTTTCATATTTGTCTCATTCTACGTTGACTTGATCGAATGGTGCAAACGGTACAGTATGTTGCGTTTTAAATACTGGCGTCGAGCTCTTTTTCACTTGAAATTTTGTTTTGACTTTGGAACACTGATCCAACTCATTCGATAGAACAGCCGGAAAACATTTTTTAAAATTTTCAATTTACTTTTTTTCAACTGATCACTTGTCCATATATTTTTGCATTCAGTATTTATTCTAGAACTCGAATAATTCTATCCAGTCAGTACTGAATAAGTTTGTAATATTGCACATTTGTTACGAATTGAAATGTTGCACAGTTCACCAAGAACAAATAATTTATCACCAGACGCTCCACGTGGGATTTTGGAAGTTCCTTTTAATATAGGTTTTCTGTTTGCTTTCAATGTAGCTTCATTGGTTATTATAATATGACTACCAGCGTCTGGTTTCATTTTTATATCCATATTATTAAGTTTCACGTACAGAAATTCTTTTTGGTGTCTGCAATTATTTTTCTGTCTCAACGTTGTGTATTAAATGTTTTCTGTGAGAACATTTTCTTTCTTTAGTTTTACAGCGTGAATTTTCATGCCCTATTTTTGCACATTTGTTTCACTTTAAATCCTTAGAGATAGACGTCTCCAAGATGTAACCTTCCACAGATAAAATAGGAATTATTTTTTTCTTTTTTCACATTTTACTTTGGCATGTATATATGCGCATTCTTTTTGTTCAGTTTCTTCGGCATCGTGTCTCTGACATATTTGTTGTAGTGTTAGTTTTTGCTTATGTCCCAATTTCGTTAGCGTCCTGGAACGTATGTGCGTTTTTTTAGTTTTTTTGCCGTTCAGCCTGGAATAAAAATGAGCCCTGTAAACAGATCCAGAGTCGTCACGTTTAATTTGAATCTGTCACACTCCTTGTTAACGATTTCATCATATGTGACAAAATCATTGTCTTCTTTTCTCGTCAGATTCATACACTTCCAACAGATATTGAATAATGAACTTTTCTCGCTAAAAATTTTTGTCAAATTTTTACCGTTTCTTTAAACCAATTTCTTCAAGTTTACTCAGTACTATAAAATTGGTATTTTTCATGTTCTACTTGTGCTAACTTTCTCAACAAAAGTCTTATTTTTCTCGTCTTCCCAGTTGCTACAGTCTTCACTGTATATTTTCTCATATCTTCTAAAATAAGCAGAAAAAGTAATTCCATCATTTGAATTGTATGTCAACTCAGCTATGTAATTTGCCACCGTATCGGAAATGAAAGAAATTGGAGAATTCACCGTTTTTTTAATTATTTTAATTAGATTTTGTTTCTGGAATTCCAAAAACTGCTGTTTTTGCTGTTGTTGTTGCCGTTTCAATATTTTTACCACTTAGGTCCATATTTAAAAATATCTGTTTTTTTATGTTTTTTTTACATAGAGCAAAGAAAGAGTTACACCAACGTGGTTCGAATTTCTCGTCGTCACTGTCATTATCTCCACTTCAACAAAAAAGTTATTTTTACCTACTCTTTATAAGTTTTGATTCCTCGTCGCCACTGTTATAACTCGCTACTAATGGTTATAATATTATGTCTCGACTGACTTCAACGGTACTTGAACACTTTAGAACTTTCACGGAACTTTGGATATCTACTCAGTCTTCCCATAGAAACGGGATGTGACGTGAAGAACCCAAGCGCGTGCACTTCGTCCAACGGTCAAAATTTACCCAACTCCCACAAACCCGTCATTGGATACTTTGCATTGTCTATTTTTCTAAGCTAAGTTTCCGTTTGTAGACACAGTCCCTACTGAGTTGTACTTTGCTCTCAGTATTTACCGACAGTGTTCCCCCTCCACCACTAAGATGGGATGGAACATAAAGTGGAATTTTAATTGGGGAACCGGAGCGCAGACACTCGGACCAATTGTCAAAATTTGCCCAGACCCGCATACACTGGATCGGGCACCATGCTGGTCTTATCTCCAAAGACAGAGAGTTTTCTGTTTTCCTCAGCCGAGTTTCAGTCCGTAGACCAAGCTCCAAATGAATTTTTTTCTAACCGAGACAGAGAGTTGACTGACAATTGCGAGCTCTCTCAGAACCCTGACTCTTAACTCAGTTCTTTATTTAAGGCGACTTGCCTAATTCATTTGTGCTACCGACGGTGTCTTATTTACTCCACAAGCTTGACGTAGCTCACCACACACAAATAAAATCAAGAGGTCAAAGTTCAGAGACTCTTCTTGTGAATTACCAATATCTTCCTGCTTCGATCTTCAAAAAATTAAATTTGATGTCACTCATTATCTTCTGTCTTCTTAATTCTTGTTCTTTTATAGTTCTTTCTCCTTAATAGTAGTTTTTCTCATATTTTTCATCAATTAGTAATTCCTTTGAGCCCTAGTGGCTTTATTACCTTGCTTGGGGTGAATTAAAAAATATATTGCGTACGTAATTACGTTGATAGCTCAAGTATCTCTAAACTGATACTTATCAAGAAGGTCAAATTGTAAAGAAGCAGATGGCATTTCTGTTGTGGGATCTCCCCTTTTTATATAATGGACTAGATTTGAGTATACATATACTCCTGCCATAGTGAGAACACGGACTGATCTGTAAGTTACCGAGAGATACCGAAGTTACACAGAGAATAGCGCGTCAGTAGTCATAGTAGCTCTGAGCTCCACTCAGCCAGGATAATACTATACAGATATACTATTTCCAACACGACTTCACTTCACAAACTTGTATATATATATATATATATATATATATTCCTTACTGTTATGATGAAACACACCTATTCCTCAGATAATGAACTCTCCCTCCTATATTAATAAAAGTTAACAGGAAGTTAACTCGAGAAGTTCTTGGGAAGTTCTTAGGGGAAGTTCTAGAGAGTTCTTTAGAGTTCTACTGGAGTTCAATAGAACTACTAGTTGGACTAAGGCTGTTGATATTAGTCTGCAAAAAGAACAACACGACCACAAGGGTAGAAATAACAAATATATATTAACAAGAAATAACAATACAAAATGTGGAAGGTGTTAGTATGACTGTCAGTCTGGTTTGGAGTTAACTACTACCAACTCGACCCTCGCTCTCTTGAGAGGCGTAGTATATATAGTGTTATGAAGAGTTAATTCTGGAGTTAGAGGTCGGGACCCATCACACATATATATAACAATAACATGACATGCTTAAGGTTAAGATTTTCAGAATCATATACCTTAGAGTTCCTGATGATATTTATATAAGCAAGATATTCTTGCTTATGTCAGCCAAGAAATGTTTTACTTATGAATATAATTATAAGCAAAGCTATCTACCCTGCATCTTCAATTAATGTTATACTATTTTAATTAATCTGTTGCAAAAATTATTATCAACTACATTTTATTAACACAGAAACTTTAAATGTAATTACCTAAACTACATTCTGCTGAAATATCACGAGACTTTACTTGTCTTAAAATTGTATTAGAAATTCGGAAATAGGATAGAATAGAGACAGAGTCAGGTGAGCCTTGATACATTCAGTAAATAAAACAAAATCATTTTTTGTGCGTGAAACAGAAAACTTTATAACAAGCAAAAGAAAAAGAAAAAAAAATTAAATTACTATTCGTGGCTTGTTTATAAAGTATCCCTATCTGAATATTGAACAATAGTTTTAGTCTCTTTTTAGGACAATGTGATATATCACGTTTGCGGAAGTTACATCTGGATTGATCGACGTGGAATCCGTTACCGCTGACAATCCGATAAAAAAAGAGGATCCCCGAGGCAAAAGATCGAGAAGAGAAAAGCGGAAAAAAGATAATCGTTACTTCTTTATGATCCCGCGAGCGATTGTCATTGATCGAGAATTAGTCTAACGTCATGGTCAGCTTTGTACCGCAAAAATAAGCATTGCATACAACTTTTTAGACATCCGATAGACTATACATATTGATCATTGATCTATTGCTTCAGGATCCTCAGCAAAGCATGTCATTAATATGAGTTATACCTCCTTTCCTATCCAGCGTCCTAGATTCAGCTCAAACTTGTTCAGCTTTGTTCAGTTAAAGTTCATTATCAAATCTGTATCCGCTATTACGAACAAGATCAGGAATTTATCAAAACTATTATAACTCTACGATCATCACAGTTACCGCAGCCGTAGTAGTAATGGATGCCTCTAGGGAAAGATAGCCTGGTTATTATCATCTCACTTCTGCTATAATCACTTAAGAGTTATGTTAAAGGGATATAACTAGATGAATACCGGAAGTGGTAATGAAAATGTTATACCCCAGTGATCGAAATAAAGGGTTTGATTCGAAATTCTTAGCGCTGAAGAAGACCGGAGCGTACAACGACCGAAACATGGCAATAAAGCTGAGGACAACAGTCTGAACAATGTAAATACTACCTCATTTCAGAAGTATATACAAATACAAAAATAAGATTTAACGCCTACAGATTTTCATTAGTTTTGATCAACAGAATTTTTCATAAGTAGTCAAATTTATTAAACAACAAATAATTTATAAACAGTCTCTTAAACTTCACTATGAAAACACACACACACACACACACACACACACACACACACACACACACACACACAAAACGTGCGATCATGCCTTTGATAAAAACACCAAAACATTTTTAATTATCTGAAATAGAGTACAAAAGTTACTAAGAGATGGAAACATTCGTATGAATGTATTATAAATATAACAATCATAGTAACACATGTATGGATTAATTTATAGTTTTTCATTAATATGCACCTTTTTATTTAAAATTCTTTCTTAGGAGCCGAATCGTGGCTCATGTACCGCAATATTTATGTCTTCTTGAACTTTGCCATGAACACTGTGCATTTGAATGACGCCATTACTAATTTAACACATCTCAAATTTTCAACAGCTACACGTCTTTTATATCTACTGGTGACGTGTCAGGTATAAGAAACTAATGACTATTACGAGTGTGATTGTTTTGTGAACTACTGGTGAAATAAAAGAAACCCCAAGGAAGCAATATAAAATCTCTTTACTGTCCAGTTGGCAAAACATGCACGTTTAAGGAAAACCAATTTCTAAAAGGAAACCTAAACCAGTATTAAGAAGTGATAGTGGAATTTGTTTGTTTTGAATTGACTTAACATAAGTTATCAGTAGGTCTGTACCACAAGGTAACTCTTATTCATATATAAGTCGATTGAGAAAAGGTCAAGTATAGTGTGATCTTTATATCTATGTTAATTGGAAATAAAGCAGGTATTCTAAGAGGAGTTATTATCGTTCTTAAAACTGAATGGGCCACAACCGATGAACAACTTTGTTTGAATGCAGTGTACATAGTCGCTATCGTGATTAAACCTGCGGCTATATTTAAAACTGAAACTGTGCTATGAAAATATTTGTTCAGAAATATTTGTTCAGACTTTTCTTAAATATGTTTGTTTTTAACCCGACATGTTAACTTAAAATCCCTGAAATCAGGTATATTTCAAAAGAGATTAAGTTGATCTAAACTTATTTATCTTTGTCTGTGTGCGTGTCTGCGTGTGTGTGTCCGTTACCTATAGACTCCAGCTGAACCGATTTTCTTGAAAATTTACACAGTTATAGTATAAGCGTCTGCTAGTTTTCTTAGCTCGGTTTTGTGTCGAGATACTCA
>JBBBDQ010028496.1:295000-315000 GCA_037127315.1 Ascarosepion bandense | reverse complement strand
GTTGCTCAAGAAGGGAAACTTTTGCGCTGTAATAGCTATGCAACGTAAGCAGAATTTGAAATTATATACATATATATCCGAGTGAATAAGGAACGAAGAAAAATTTAAACGTCTAAAAAATTAGTTTAAAACTGTACTCGATATACAATATAGAGCTGTGAATATTTAAATTATATTTTAGAACATGTACAATTTATATATACTAGCAGTATACACCCGGCGTTGCTCGGGTGTAATGAAAGCTTTACAACTAATCCATGGTCCGGGAGCTCAGACTCTTTGGACGTTGGCACGAAAGACTAAAAAGCAATAGTTGTTTCCAGTTAAAGCGAAACCCTAGACTGAAAGAAAAATGAATGGATGTAAGTCAAATTTTGATTTCCTGATATCGATATCAAATAAGTTTTTTTTGTCGTAAACTAAATTTTGAAGGCCAAATAAGTCCTCTGAGTAAATGGTATCATGGCTGAGACTAAGAACTACAATTATACCTACTTAGAGCCAAAAACTAAAATAAAAGGTCTGAAAAAGTACAGACATACAGGCAGATAAACAGACACACGCACAAACATATTGCGTTTTACATATATATATATATATATATATATATATATTATCGATTTTATGCACTATTGTAAAAACTGCAACCTTGAAACTTCTGAATATCGTTTCTTATGTATTTGTCTATGAGTGTATCAAGTCGATTAAAATCGGACCACTCCTTCTATAACCCGATTTTTTCGATTATCGATTTTCGATATTTATCGGAGGTACCTCGACAAATACCTACCTAAGAACACTCGCAGATGCTTATAGTACAACTGTATAAATTTTTAAGAAAATCGGTTCAGCCGTTTTGGTGTCTGTAGGAAACGGACACACACACAGACACTCACATATACACACAGACAAAGTTCCATCTATAAATAAGTTTAGATATATGTATTCACTACAAATTGTACATTTTATTTCGACCTTGGACTTCCAATGTTTCATCAGGTGGTGTGGAAAGGAATAGAAGACCTCTTTTCTTATACTTGGGAGTTGTGTGTGGGATGTTAGCGGGGCTTAGCGATAAGGAATAAGTCTTGTAAATTGTCAGTTACAATTTTGAAGAAATTGGGGTAGGTAGGGGATATAGTTGATTCATGAAAGTGTGTTTTATGATCGCCTGGCTAGCCTTTATTCTTTGGTTTTATTAGAGGGGGAGAATAAGGAGGTGTAAAGAGGGAGAAGGGATGGGATTGGACCTATCTTTTAATGTTTGTTTGTACAACTATAGAATATTTTTGTATTTAAGCACAGTTTTATAATTAATCTAATTTTTTATATTTAACCTTAATTTTGAATTTAGGAAATTACTTTTTCTATAAAACTTTAAATTAGATTTGATTATAGTTCGTGGTGTGTAATAGGTAAAATTTGATATAAGAGGGTTGTTATTACTATAAAGGTTTATTGTCTCCGGTGGGGGGGTCCTAGTTTTGACTAGTGCAGTATTTTTCAGCATAATTGCAAGGTTAGTTCTTTAATGTGTTTGCAGTTTACTGTGGTTTCATGCCTCTGTTTCAAAAGCTTGTCGCTATTTATGTATTTAATGATTTCAATTTTTTCTTGAAAACAAAGGAAACGTGGTTCCTTTATTGATTTAGCTGTTCATGCTTGTTTGAGGATTTTCCATTTAATTTTAGGTGTTTTATTTTCGTTTTTTTAACTTCCAAAAGTGTTTGGAAAGAGACGTCATGTTTTGTTTTTCTTTGTTATTGAAGGATGAGAGGTGATTGTAAAAGCGCGTTTTAAATACGCTCATGGTGTTTCCAATATACATTTTTTTCATCTTTGGGATTCTCCATGGATGAAATCGAACACATATATATTAGGGATTTCGTTAAACATTTATTCGGAATGGAGCATTCGTTTGGGTTTTTACAGTTACAAAGTTTGTTATTATGTGACAGACTGGTATTAGTGTTGGAGTTATTTTTGTTGTGTGCTTTTAATATTTTACTGTTATGTAATTTAATTATTTTTTCTAGATTGTTGGAGCAGCTATAGCTTAGTTTTATTGTATTTCTATTGAATATTTTGCTTAGAGGATTATTTTGGGGGGAAATGCTTATCTATTAGTTTAAGAAATTTATGTCCCAGTTTAAAGTTAACTAACTGATTAGAAGAAGGGTTATACCATGTGATTTTTCTATTTTTACTCTTTGTGCTCGTGCATTTTTCGATGAAGTTAATTTTGAATGACTGGTATCCGCTGTCTTTGAGAATTTTATCGTAAATTACTTTGTGTTTAGCAAATATTTCTTTATTTGAGGAGTGTGTGTTAATGCGGCGTTCAACTGATGATAGAATATGCTTGATAATGGATGGTGGGTGATTAGAATTAGGTTTTATATAATTGGGTTCGCATTATTTTTCATATAAGGTTGGAAAGTGTTCGATACTAAGTCTAATGTTATGTCAAGGAAGTTAACTTGCTTGATATTGGGATTAATTACTACGTTAAGACCAAAAGATTTAAAGACTTTATGAATTAATTTTCTAGTTTTATTGAACTTACCCCCCGTAGCTATATTTATTATCATGAGTTTGTCATCTCTATAGAGCCCTATATTGTTAGTGTCGATTTCTTTATACGCTGTGAGGTTGTACAATAGGGAGAGTCTTACTAGATCCGAAGATTCTGCAGAATCCAGTGCTCCCATAGATAAATAAAAATTATCCTTTGAATTGTTTGTCCACTGCTCGTTGTTGTGGATGAGAACTGATTTTCTACAGTTCAAAATTATTTTGATTTCATCCTTTGAGATGTCCGAATAGAATTCCGCGCATTCCAGGGCAAGATTGAAAAGGCCCTCAGATATCGATGGGTAAAAATCCACGATGTCAAATTGTAGGAAAGTGGTATTATTTTTTTCGCCAAGGTTCTCGAACCATTTGATTACATCCATTGTACCCCTCCACTGCATCAGATGGATTTTTTCCTTATTTGTTGATTAACCCTCTAGGGCCATTCGTATCATATTTGATACAGTATGAAAACAAGCCTTGAAAGAAATATTTTCCTGAAAAATTTTTTAAGAGAAATATTTTATAAATTTCAAATGAAAGCAGTACTGACTGCTCAGTCAATGAATACCAAATGTTTCCTTATAGGGAAATACTGTATCAAATATGATACGAATGGCCCTAGAGGGTTAACTTTTTCAAGTATTACCTTTAATAATTCTACCGATTTCTGATTTTGTAAGGTTTATTATTCTAGTGGATAATTTTCGGTAGAATTCCGGCTTCTGGTCTTTTAAAAGCACGTATGCCTCCTTTGTTGTAATTTTGGGGAATCTGCCGCTTATTTTCAGTTTATCCGTAATTTGTTTGTCTGAGTAGTTGATTCTATCTATGTGGTTTTGGTGCTCAGTGTTAATTTTCCTGTAGTTTTTTGTTAGGTTTTTCTTAATTATGTCTTTGTACTCTCTGGGGTCCATTTTATAGAAATTCGAGGTTTTATCCGATCTGACAAAAACCTTAATAGATTCGTTTATGCTACTGACCAATGTGTCCAAGTTTTTTAGAAATTTGTTTTTGCGTTTGTGAAAGGTGATTTTGTTAATGATCTCGAATAGGTCGTTCTCAAAGTTAAAGAGTTTGTCAATGAGAGGTGCGGTTTTTAGGTTTTTAAATCCAAATGTGTCCTTAGTATCTGAAACACCCTGGCCTTTAATGACAAAATGCGCCTTCAACATCCCATACACAACTCCCAAATATAAGAAAAGAGAACTTCTATTCCTTTTCACACCACCTGATGAGACATTGGAAGTCCAATGTCGAAACAAAATGTACAATTTGTAGTGGATATATATATATACCCGAGTGAATACAGAACGAAGAAAGAATTCTTACAACGTCCAAAACACTAATTTAAAACAGTGCTCGATATATAATATATAGAGCTGTGAATATTTATTTTAAATTATATTTTAGAACATGTACATAATTATTCTATATATATCCACTACAAAGGTACGTTTATTTTGACATTGAAACTTCAATACCGCCTGATGAGACATTGAAGTTTCAATGTCGAAACAAACGTACCATTGTAGCGGATATATATAGAAAAATTATGTACATATTCTAAAATATAATTTATAATAAATATATATATATATATATATATATATATATATATATATATATATAAAATTTGCACATGTTCTAAAATATAATTTATAATATATATATATATGTGTGTGTGTGTGTGTATATATATATATATATATATATATATATATATATTTGGTAATTATACATACATTTATGTATGTATATAAATGTATGTATAATTACCAAATTTAGTTCACTCTACAAATATGGTATAAGCAAAGCTATTAATGATGTAGTTATCCAAGAAAAATAAGCCTCACTATTAATAAGATTCTCTTCGCAATAAGCTTTTTATCCATTTCACCTAAATAGATTAATTACATAGAACTGCAGTACATAAACTGCAGTTTTTTTGCCTTTATTCATTTTTATTTTCAGTTCGACTAACATTTAAGCAACATATGAAAATATGTGCACTCGAGCACATAGATGGCCAAACATAAACACAGAATAATAATGCTAGAGAATATTTATGCCTTTTCGTTTCCATAAGTGACTAAAATTTGATTATGCTGCTTTTTAATATGAAGTTATTATGGGATATTTGCTCGTAAGATGACGTCATTATCGCATTGATCATGGCGTTATATCTGGTGTTGATGGTTTTGTTCAAGAGAATGAAAACTTCACAAATGGGATCCAAGCACTGCAACACCGATGGAAGAAGTGTAACTATCGCAAGGGTCGGTCAGTCTGTCAGTTAAGTGCCATACGCGATACACGCTTGGGCGATCATGTCTTGAAAGAGACATGACTGATTGGGCAGAAGATTATCCCGCAGTAGGTTGTCATTGCTTTCTGCGGTAGACTGGTTGCCGACCAAGGTTATAGAACCCAATCTGTTCTGTTATTTAACCCTTTAACTGGAAGGAAGAGACGGATTAATACCTTTCCCAAGGGTATTTGCGCGTAAGTGAATGTAATGAATTCAACTGGAATTCGAACTCGGCTCTCCGATTTCTCGTTCCGAGCCGATATCCAATGCACTACAACGCACATCCTATCACACATCCTATCGCAAGGGTAACTATATTAAAAAACTAATAAATAAACGTCACATGAGCCTATATTGGTCAGCCTATGAACTTTTCAGTCGACAAGCAGCAATACTTCTCTAATACATGTTTCGTTGAATAAGAAGAAGAAGCCATATTATTTATATTTTGAATATGTTATTCTTGGATGCGTACAAATGTCTTCTTTTCTGGACTTCACGAATGTAAAAAATTGTCCAAACTTTTTTGATTCCAAGTGTTTTCGGATAATATATATAAAATATCAATATGTTCAGATGGTATATTTATGTACCTTTTAGCAAAATTAAACGATTCCATAATACCTTTTTCAAAAATTGATGGGTATATTTATTTTTGCATTGGATTTTTTGAAAACAGGAAATGCAGTCACTTGTGTTCTTCCACTGGTTAGCTTGAGTGGCAGTTCTTAGCAAGTCACAAATATTTTTTAATATTTGATGGCGTATTTACTAACTTCTAATTCTATTTCACGTAGTAACTCGTTTACAAATGAATAATATTCAAAAGTTCTACAATAATATTGTATTGAACACTTTTTAATACAAATGTGTACTGGTCTAATTCTATTATTACCAAGAATTAAGTAATTAAACAATCTCTCTCTCTCTCTATATATATATATATAGTCATCCGCAGACGGATCTGTTTCGCTGTATCACAGCTCATCAGTACGGTTAGACTCTGATTGCTACATAACCTAGGCTCGAAACTCGACCGAGTTGGCATCAGTCGGCGACTCTACCCCTGGGCCACGGGGCGTTCTGTGGAAGAAGGTAGTCTTTTTAGCGCATATCATATTACGCGCCCAATAGCTATGTGCTCCAATTCATTTTACTGAATGAGCGATGCGTACACGCTAGAGTGGCTACTGTTTTTCAAAGTCTACCTTTCTTCCAGAGTGCTCAATCAGGGTGTGAGAGCGTAAATATTGTCATCCGCAGACAGATCTGTTTCCCTGTATCACAGCTCATCAGTACGGTTAGACTCCGACTGCTTAGGACATTGAATAAGTTCGTACTGTTTTATAACAGATGGCATTCCTAGTTTCAGATTTTAACGCATTTATAAGGAAATACTATAATCAAGGTTAAAATTCAGTGTATGTCATTTCGCCGAAGAATAAACAACTTTGTTTTTCACAGATTTAAACATGTTGGATTTCGTGCCAAAGAAAGTGTATTTGTGTTGGAATTTGACTGCACTGCTTTATTTAAAAGAAATCTGCTGCTGAGCATACAGAATTATTGTTGAAACTTACTGTGACCATGCACTGTCGGAAACAATATGCAGGGAATGGTTTAAAAGCTTTAAAAACAATGATTTTTATATTGAAGACAGAGAACAATTTGTCACACAAAATAACAAAAATAGATCCACTCGTGGTTTGCCTCAAAAAACGTGTCGTTTTACTAACGTGGAATTCAAATGATAACAGAAAGATAGGAAAAGTAGTGGCTAGCAGTGTACAATGCTTTCAGTGACATTTTTCTTACTTACATTTATAAATAAAACATTTATTTTCAAGAAAAATCAGTGAGAATTTATTCAAGGTCCTAATAAAACCACTTTTTGCATATTCAGTTATACAAATCATACTGTTCGGATACAAAAAGTCGAGGTAAGTCACAGGACAGTCGCTTCGTGATGTTACTCGCGATAATTACACGAGCGTTAATTAGACAGTTCGTAAACTGCAACCAAACGTAAAGGTTGTTTTCTGCTATCTAGGCCCTTGCCACGTCCTGATGGACAAACAGCTTACAAGCACATGATGGCCTGATCACGTCTAGCTGGCATAGAGATGGTTTGGCTCTTTTAATTGAGAGTCAGCAATGACTTTCCCAGACCAGAAGTAACTATACCTTTTCTTTTGCTCTTCCTTACAGTTTTCTTTGGGATAGATATATGTACAATGTATTTCTCCACGTGACACACACAGTGTGTATTTCTATCTTCTCGGAGTGTAGTCGGTAGACGAATTAATGACCGCTTGGATCTGTTCTCCCAGTTGCTTCACGTAGAACCCGGAACACTCTCAATCAATAAACAAAAATATATGAATATCGATAATTAAAAAAAGTATTCGTTGAAAGGCTCTGTGATATTTTACTTGTTACACTAATAATCAAAAGTATTCTTTTTTAAGTTAAAACTAAACGAAATGCTACTTATGACATCTTAAGAAGAAAAAAATACAGAATTAATCATTCGGTCAGCACAGTAAAAAATTATGTTGATATAACTGCTGAAACAGTAAAATCAAAATCGATATTGCTGAATGTAGTGATGGCTGAACGCTCCTATTGCAATCTAATGACAAAATACAGAACTCACATTTTGGTTAAATCAATAAAATCTGTTTTTATATGGCGGCTGTCACAATACATTCAAAAGCATTAATTTTGAATTTACTTAAATCTAAACGCCTGTAATGTCATCTTACGACAACAAGAAAAAAACGTTTTAAAACAAGACAATTACTTTCGGAATAATATTCAATAAAAGATGCTAAAAGAAAACTGTCACTCATTATATGAGATTAGATTCTATGCAGATTTGTTCAGACAAGCTATAGTCACGAGGATATAATCTCTTTCTGAACACAATACGATCGGTTGGCTTGCTTTGTATGTTATCTTGTAGATATTAAAAACCAAACACACGTTATATATTGGCGTCATAGCCTGAATTATTATTCCTTGCCCACTTCATAGTGAGCAGCCTTACGGTCTACACACAGCAGACAACATCGATCAATGTAAACATAACTGTGAAATGCCCTTGTGTTCTATTGAAGTAGACAGTTTTTTTTCCTCTATGAACAGACAGAACATAACTTTTATAACGAGGCTCCTTTACTGGCTTGAAGCCAAGCTGTAATTCTGCTTTCTACAAAGACGTTGCAGCGTTGCCTGCAATCTACATCTGTCAATAATCTGTATTCATGAATTTATCAATAACTTGGAAACATTGTTATAACCAGACTATCTTACATCATAGCCTGCTATGACAGTAGAATAAAAAATGAGTAAATTATCGTAAATAACATGTTGTTGTTATTTAAAATGTTTTCATTTTTTGTGTGACAAAGATGAGTCAAATATCCATGAGAAAATAATGTAAATGACTCCTGGAAATTTGAACAAACATTATCGAATCGCAACACGAACTCGATTTGATACATAAATGAATAAAATTCTTCTTCTTCTTCTTCTTCTTCTTCTTCTTCTTCTTCTTCTTCCATGTGCCTTGGTTTTTTAGGACGTAGGCGACCATGATCTTCCACGTCTTCCTGTCCCTTAGCAATCTTTCTCCTGTTACACCATACAACCCCCGTTCTGTCATCCACCTGTTCAGGCCCTTCAAATACGTTATCCTTTGCTTTCCTCTGTCTATTTTCCCCTCTATCTGGCCTGTTTGTATCAAGTTCTCCAAGCCCTCCTTCCTCATTGCATGTCCTAGGAAAGTCTGACTAAAAGTAATGAAAATATTAATACTCATCTCAGAAATTCATATAAAAAACAACTGTTCAGAAATACTAACTTCGTCCCATCATATTTGTTAAATGTGCTTAATTTTTTTTTCTTTTAAATATCGACAAATATTAATAAATATTTTAAACATCTCTCGTATATTTTCTGCTGAAATGAAGGAGATGAATTACATTGAATCAATTTCTAGATCTTCTGCGAGGAAAGTTGGTTCATTTTGTCGCGCTAGACAATGTTTTCCTCCCGAATCTACCTTAGATTTTTATACTTTTTCCATTCGCCCATGATTCCAATATTCCTGCTCCATATACCCTCTTTCTCCTGCTTTAAGTTAAAAGATTATTGATAAAAATCAAAGAACAGTCTGCAAAGTTATTAGTCCTCACTTGGCATCCCTGTTTCAGTCAGTTTTCCATAATCTCTGTTTTAATAGAAATATTTTAATTTGTAATTTGTTCAGGTCAGCTTTGCTCCGTGGTACCGAGACTGCATTAATTTATTGGCATTACGAGATTGGCGGTGAAGTTTCATCTTTTTACCGTTGGCTAGATGTAACCGTAAGTTCTATGCTAATAGTTTCTTCTCTCGCACTTCTCCCCTGTAGAACATTCTTTCGGTTTGCTACTTTCTAGGCAACTTTGAACTTCAAAAGTTTAAATGCGATGTCAATCGTTATTTAGTGCCTTCTTGATTTATCTTCTTTTATTTTTCTCACTCTTTATTAATGTTTTATTGTTCTTATCCATTCGCGCTCAGTAACAACTAGTCTTAGCAGCTTTATTGCCTTCCTTGGGGTGAACTGATTTAAAACACCTGATTAGTTTCCTTTTGATTATTACCATTACTTATTAAAAGTTGAATTTATATTTCCTACCGACAATTTCGTATAAAACGTAAATCTAACATTAATATTTAACCCTGTATTCCCCTGACGTCAGTTTAAATGGAAGTCTTTCTTGTCATACATGTAATCTATAATTATAAAATAAATTTAGAAAAAGCTCCTAGTTTTCATCTGAAATCAAGAAAATACAAAGAAATATGGTCCCACTATCTTGACAAAAAGTAAGGTGAAATTTTAAATTAATGACAGGAGAACATGGGTTAAATAAGATGATGTGACTCACCACTTATTAATCAAAGTTTGATCACCTCGAGGTGGTGTAATGGTTAGTAAGCTTATCTCGCTAGAATCATTGCAATTGAGTAGCGAGTTCGATCCTCATATTTTTGGCCTTGTGCCACATTTAGGCTGCGCTTAGAAAATCACCTTATTAATCAGTCAGTCAGTTAAGTACCATACGTGATACACGCTTAAGCGATCATGTCTCGAAAGAGACATGACTGACCGGGCAGATGATTATCCCGCAGTAAGTTGCCATTACTTTATGCGGTAGACTGGTTGCCAGCCAAGGCTATAGAACCCAGTCTATCCTGTTAATCCATAACTGGAGGGAAGAGACGGATTAATTACCTTTCCCAAGGTTATTTGCGCGTAAGTGTAATGCAAGGAATTTAACTGGAATTCGAACTCGGTTCTACCGATTTCTCGTTCCGAATCGATATCTACTGCAACACATCGCACATCCCTTATTAATCAAGGTTAAGTAAAATCAGAAAGCATCAGAATTGCATATGCAGTGTTTATATATTTTAGTAGAAAATCACAAATGTAAGTGGAAATTAATGAATACATTACGTCAAAACCTGATATAGCATTTGATATAAAAAAAATGCTGTGTTACCGAAATTATTGCAAAATTCTAAAATACGACCTCTAGTGAAAGATGTCGGAGCTCTAACGCTGATATACACGCAGGGTGCAATGGGCAAATTATCGCCATTTTATGTTTTTAATTTCGCACACGCACGTTGTTTGTTTTAGATTTTGTTGGATGAACATTATTGTGGAGCCAGTAGAGCACTGTGTTTGAGAAAAAGAGCCCAATGATGTAAGTCATTCCTGCAGAAATTTGGAAACGGCATGCTGTTCTGGTTGGCATTCGCGTTGGACGCTCGAAGACGAACATTTCAGGGAGTTTGGGTGTGAATTTAACGGCTGTGCAAACGATTAGGAAAGTGTTGGATGAGTCTAATAGGAATTACGAAGGTGTTTAGAGTGATCATTAGTAATAGCGATGTTATGAACATGATATCCAAAATCAGTTCAATATTTTCAAAAAGTAAAAAGAAAAAACAGCAAATAAAGAACTTTAAAAACAAATTAAATAAACACATATATTAGAGCTACTTTTACTAAAATTGCTAACTAAGGCTACAGAACCCAATCTGTCCTGCTATTCAACCCATGGATGGAAGGATAAAGATAGATTCATACTTTTCCCAAAGGTATTTGCGCGTAACTGAAAGAAACGAATTCAACTGAAATTTCAACTTGGCTCTTAGAATTCTCATTCCGTGCCTCATTTATAGTCTCAACTATAAACAACTGACATTTGTCAATCTCTAAACAAAATAAATGCTCATAGACTTCTTTTTCTTTTTCTTCTTCTTCTTACTACTACTACTACTAGTAGTACTAGTAGCAGTAGTGCTACTACTGATACTACTACCAACAATGATACCCAGTACTGGGCCAGTCTGATCCCTTTCCTGTTCTCGGCTTCTGTACTCAGTTATGTCTATCAAAGATATGCCTTTGCCGCAAGATGATATTAGCAAAGGTGTTATATCTATAGGTAATAATCGATTGGCGTAGTGCCAGTGAATATGGTGGCTTGTGTAGACCAGAACTAACGAGTTCGAAACTGTTTCCTGTAATCTTCTTGTTGCATGCGGCCTTGCGTTGTTATGGAGAACAAAAACGTTTTTCCTGTGGACGAGTGCAGGGAGCTTTTTAAACAAACTTTTATGGAATCGTTGCAGCTGCTGGATGTATAAATACGCATTTCATTACGTTTTAAAGCAGTTCAGTAAGATTAATCATTTTCATACCTGTGCACGACATGTAGATGTTGGACCTCAGTGCTAAGTAGAAAATTAAACTTATGTGCCAGGGTTATAGTCCTGGTGAAATAGAAAAGAAGGAGACGTTAAATACATTAGCACATGGTCTTGTGCCATATACGCTTTGAGTGGGAATGCGGATAATTTTTGTAAAACATTGGTTGACATTGTATTTACCCCAGCTTCTACATATATAAATATATTCGCAACAATAATAATACAATAACATTTAATTAATTTTTAGAATTTCAAGCGGACACAAATGAAAAACTTTTTGAATTAAATCAGCAAAGACAAATGCCAAAATGATATATCCTTTTCTTTTCTTTTCTTTTTTTTATTTTAAAGTTATTTTTCACCGAATACAAAGCGCAAGAGACACTCAAGTTAGGGGTTACTGAAAGAGGTTGTTTTATGAACTCAAGAAAAAGAGATAAAAAATACTGTTGATTAGGATATGTAGAACAGATAATAGTTTACTGTTGTTTGGCATTAGCGCTTGAAAATCAAAATTTGGGTGGCATTATACGATTGTTGTTATTAAACTGGTAGAAACAGGCATAAATCTCACGGAACGTTAGTAAAATACGATATTAATTTCTATTTTCAATAGAGAAACGCATAACTCAATTTAATATTTAATTGATAGCTGGAGATATGATTAGAGCCTTAATACTCACCAAATTACTTCGTCTGCGAATTCGCATTGTGTTTCAATGGATATCGCCTCGGAACGAGAAATCGGAGAGCCGAGTTCGAATTCCAGTTGAATTCGTTGCATTCACTTACACGCAAATACCCTTGGGAAATGTATTCATCTGTCTCTTCTCCCTACATAGCTAGTCTGGGCACTTCTCTCTCCATCTATGGGTTAAATAGCAGGACAAAATGGGTTTTATATCTCTGGTTGGCAACTAGTCTACGGTAAAAAAATAAAAGGCAAACTACTGTGGAAAAATCTTCTTCCCAGGCTGTCATGTCTTTTTCGAGACATGACCGCTCAAGTGTGTATCATTCAGCCATGACAATGGTTGAATATATTCTTAAGTTCGACATTGAGTGAATATAGGCAGCTTTCAATCTTCACCACTTATTCAGTTCTCAACCAAATTTCAAACAGATAGGACACCTCCTTAGCTACATTTGAAAAAAAAATGATTTTAGTTTAGTAGAAAAAACTTAGATCAAAGTATGTAAAGTCCGAAAAGGGAGACTAACTTCATATGTACATAAGTGAGTGAGTCAGTAACGCTTCTTATAATAAATATTATTCTTTATAGCGTTTTTTTCTGCTTAATATTTTTGCATGCGGTTTTCAACATTTAGTTTCTGATGATATCTTTTATCATTTTTGTCAATCAAATTTTGCTTATCGTTTTATCAGAATTTAAATTTTGCTTATCGTTTTATCAGAATTTAAATTTTGCTTATCGTTTTATCAGAATTTAAATTTTGCTTATCGTTTTATCAGAATTTAAATTTTGCTTATCGTTTTATCAGAATTTAAATTTTGCTTATCGTTTTATCAGAAGTAATTATGAACAATAATTTTTTTGGTTCTTTTAATCAATTGCATATAATGTTTTTCTTTTTGATATTAATCTGTTGAGCACTTTCTGACAAAAACCTCTGCTGAACATTAAATATGTAAATGTCTAGTAATTGTTACATATTTTAATAGTTGTCTTTCTATTATAGTCCTATTATTACTAATCGCACATTTATACAGATATACACATCCATACATATACACATCCATATCATGGCTCGTATACACCAAATCGGACAAATTCTAAAAATGTTGAATATTTTCTATAAACATATCAGTTTAGAGAGTAAAAATATCCACAAATGTATTATCATTCTCTATTCGCATACCCAGTGAATACACTTGCAATATATTACCATTTTCTTTAATTTCAGCTTTTGAACTAATTCGACATTATATTCGTATTTCAAAAGGGTAAAATTAGTAGATGCGTATGTATAGAGGAGACTAAAATTGAACATAATGACTAAAATTTATAAAATAAACCACACGTACAAAAATAGTATCCTTCCAGGCCTTTACATTTCTTTTTATTCCAACAGATTGACAAACGCACAGCCCTACACATGCTTTACAGACAACAAGCAGATTGCTCTTCGCAAATCAAATAGATATTTCTAAACCTGTATTTTGTTTTTTTTTTAGATATTTGATTGCAGACATTAAAGATAGTACCGAAATAATAGCGAAAGTAACAATAATACTAATAATCAAACTATTAATAATAATAAAACATAAAATATTTACTTTCGTAAAAATGAGAAATATATGAAAATAATAGTCCGAAAGTGTTACATCATGTGTACCTGCAGTTTTCGTCTGACTCAGAATAATCAGGACTCATACATTGTCCAGTATAAATGATCTCTTGTATGACACCATTGCAGAACACCTTTAAAATGAAGTTACTTTCATTTAATCAACATAGATAACCTTTTCTATCTTCCATCAGCGTGAATGATGCTAACCTTCGGAAAAGCAACTCATTGCAACATCCGGGGCTCAGGATTTCATTTAGTTCTGGTAAGTTTATTTTATTCTATCGTGCCAGACAATTCTTCTCGTCAGAAACCATCTTGCTCATTTATAAATCTACTGTTCGTCCGTGCATTAAATGTTGCAACCATATCTGGTCTGGTGCTACTACTATATATGTCAAGATTCACGATAAAATCCAAAGAAGAATCTGTAATGTAATAGATCCTGATTTGACATCTTGGCTTCAGTCCCTTTCTCACCAGTGTGACATGGCTTCTCTCTGTCTCTTTTGGAGATATTTTCATGGCAATTATTCTCGTGAGCTTTTCTTCTTGGCGTCTTGTCTACATGAATTTAAGCGTGCTACTAGATTGGCAACTAAGTTTCACCGTCTTACTGTTGAACGAGTAAGATGCAGCCGTATATTCTATAATTATTTCTCGCACTTCTCATCTATGGAACTCCCTTCTGCTTTCTTGCTTCTCTGTCACCTAAAATTTTGAACAATTTAAATGCAACATCAGTTACAATCTTCTGTTTAACTGAAACCCATCCTTTTTATTGTCTTCTCATACTCTTTCGCACCACTTGCAACTTAGTGACATTATCTCCTTGCTTGGAGTGAAATAATTTAATAAATGTTCAATGCCAAATTTAGTTTGTTAGATTCAATGCTTGACTACATTCATCATCATGATGTCGATATCTTCACAGTAACTATCGCAGTGGGAACCGTGAGTAATAATTTTACAAAGATGTTGGAATAAATGGAAATTCAGAAAAGCACCGAAAACTTCGAGATGACAGTATTATTAAAATCATCCACGATACTGAGGAGAGTTCTGGAGTATTGAGAAGACGCACTTGTTTTTCAATGAAATCCACTAGTTATTGATGGTTTAGAAACTTAGTCAGTACATATAATAATAATAATAATCATAATAATAATAATAATAATAATGGAAGGAGGCAGTAAATACAAACAAGATTTACATCTAATAGATTCTGTAGAAAAGCAAAACAGAAGCCAAGAACTAACTATTGCGGAAAAAAAAAATGAAAAAGAAAGCCAAGGATAAAGCTCTTGAACAGATCAAATAGCGCTGGCAAGACAAGCCTCTGAATGGCCAATATCCAGAATGTGCTAATAAATCCAATGTTGATAAAGTTAATACTCATCGATGGTTACGTGCATCTGGATTAAAATCTGAAACTGAAGGCTTTATTCTTGCAGTGCAAGACCAAAGTCTTTTCACCAGGAACTTTCAGGCAAATATTATACATAATAACGTGGATCCAAAATACAGGTTCAGTGATAAATACCAAGAAATTATAGACCATCTAATCTCAGGATGCTCTGTCAGACAGTCAGTCAGTCAGTCAGTCAGTCAGTCAGTCAGTTAAGTGCCATATGTGATACACGCTTTGGGCGATGATGTCTCGAAAGAAACATGACTGACTCGGCAGAAGATTATCCCGCAGTAGAGTGTCTGTATTTTCTGCGGTAGACTGGTTGCCAACCAAGAGTATAGAACCCAATCTGTCCTGTTAGTTGACTAATAGCTGGAGGAAATAGACGGATTAATACCTTTCTTAAGAATATTTGCGCGTAAGTGAATGCAACGAATTTGACTGGAATTTTAACTCGGCTCTCCGATTTGTCGTTCCGAGTCGAAATCAACTGCACCACAACGCACATTCGTCAGATGTTCTGTACTTGCCCCAAATGCATATAAAAACCTTCACGTTAGTGTGAAGCAATATTTACACTGGAAAATGTGCAAACACTATAGAAAATCTGTAAACAAACACTGGTATGAACATCACCTAGCACTGGTTACAAAAACAGAAGATGTCACCATTCTATTGGATTACACTATCTGCACAGACAAGAAAATCGAAGCAAACAGGCCGGACATTATGGTTAAAAACCAAAAAGAAAAAACTTGCGTATTAATTGATATGGCTTGTCCAGCGGATTGTAACATAAAACAAAGACATGTGAAAACTATCAAAATATAACAACTTGGAAACTGAAATAAAAGTAATGTAGAAATTGAAAACAAGTACCAGTGATAGTAGGTGCACTTGGAATTATAAAACATGGAACAAAACAACACATTGATATAATCCCTGAAAACCCCCAGCTTAAGAGATATAAAAAAATTGTCTTGTTAAGTACAGCCGACACACTAACGTAACGCTAGGGATGATAGAGAGATAAAAAAAACATGAAATGAAGCCATAACAACAGACCGCGATCTGCTTTAGATCTTTCCGCAAACTTGGTAGGTAGTGCGACTATAGCAGAAATCGAAATATGATGAAAAATAACACAATAAGAAAGTGATGTTATGGGAGATAGAAAAACAAATGAAATGTAGCCATAACAACACACCACAACCTGCCTTAGGTCTTTCCTCAAACATGAATGGTAGCGTGACCATAGCAGAAATCAAATTTTAAATGGGTTACTCAGTGTGGATTGAACTTCTCTAACAATTATCCTGCATACATGACTAGCATGGTGCATTCATTTTACGACGTTACATTCACTGTGTTAATTTTGTGGAATTTGTATGGACACTTTGTAAGGATTAGTGTTTCCATTAGGATTGAACTCACTAATCATGGCTAACAAGATTAGCTTCCTTAACCATTAACTCACAGAGGCTGACTGATTTTGCGGCATAACAACTCTTGTGTTTTTCATGAATAATTTTGAAACTGAGAATCGAACTCGCTTCTAATGATCAGTCAGACTAAGCCGAAAGCCCTTACCTTTACACTCACGTACAGTGTTATGTTGCTTAATTTTATGATTTATCAACCGATTTATGATTTAATTTCGAGATTTCTATAAGGCTCCTAGGGAAGTTCAAAGTCACCACTCTACAGTAATCATTTTTTCATCAATACATTCCAAGCAAGACGATAATACTGCTAAGATGAAAAAATAGACTACTAGAAGGGAAAGTGAGGGAAAAGATTTTAGAAGAAACCGGAAATCGAATCTTAAACAGGAAACAAAATAAAAACTTCTATTTATATAGGGCACCTCGCCAGGTTTGAACTCACCACTCTGTAGTAAACATTTTTTAATCAATTTATCCGAAGCAAGACGATAATACTGCTAAGTTGAAAAAAATAGGCTGCTAGAAGGGAAAATGTTGGAAATGATTTTAGAAGAAACCGGAAATCGAATCTTAAACAGAAAACAAATGAAAAACTTCTATTTACATAGGGCACCTCGCTATGTTCGAACTCACCACCCTGTAGTAATCATTTTTTAATTAATTCATTCCAAGCAAGTCGATGATACTCCTACGAAAAAAAAATAGGCTAGTAGAAGGGAAAGTGAAGGAAAAGATTTTAGAAGAAACCGGAAACCGATTCTTAAACAGGAAACAAGAGAAACTTCTATTTATATAGGGCATCTCGCGAGGTTCGAACTCACCACTCTGTAGTAATCATTTTTTAATCAATTCATCCGAAGCAAGACGATAATACTGCTAAGATGAAAAAATAGGCTACTAAAAGGGAATGTGTGGGAAAAGATTTTAGAAGAAACCGGAAATCGAATCTTAAACAGGAAACAAATGAAAAACTTCTATTTATATAGGGCACCTCGCAAGGTTCGAACTCACCACTCTGTAGTAATCATTTTTTAATCAATTCATCCCAAGCAAGACGATAATATTGCTAAGAAAAAAAATAGGCTACTAAAAGGGAATGTGTGGGAAAAGATTTTAGAAGAAACCGGAAATCGAATCTTAAACAGGAAACAAATGAAAAACTTCTATTTATATAGGGCACCTCGCGAGGTTCGAACTCACCAGTTTGTAGTAATGATCAGACTATTTAACCTCGCTAACGACTACACGCACGCCATCAGGATGCTTTTACTGAATTCATCTCAAGGAAGTTATTAATGCCACTAAAACCAAAGGGTCTTTTGGAAAGAACCAGAAACCGAATCCTAATCGGGAAAAATAAAACCTCCGCTCATTCATGCATAGGGCTCCTAGTGGTGTTCGAACTCACCCGTCTGTAGCTATGATCAAACCATTTAGACACCTTAACAACTACATCATGCCCGGCGCTACGATGTTTTTAATCAACTAATGTCAAAGAAGGCATTAATATCACTAAAACAAAAGAGACTACAGGAAGTGAAAGAGAAGGAGAAAACTTGAAACCTAATCTTCAAAAAGAAAACAAAAGAAAGTCATCTACTGTCAAATAATTGGAGAGGAGCTTAAACTGGACGATTGGTTGATTTACGACACATTCAATTCCTGAATTCTTGTGTGAAGTAATGCTGAATTTTATGGGTGTACAGTGCGGCTCGAATTCACAATTCAAAAGTGATATTCAGTCACACCATCCACGTACAAGAACCTCGCCAAAAAATAATTCAAAAACTCTGTTGCCCCTTGATGGTTGAAATATGATATCTAAACTTATTTATAAATGGAACTTTGTGTCTGTGTGTGTCTTTGTATCTATGTCCTTTACCTATAGACTTCGAAACTGCTGAACCGATTTTCTTGAAAATTTACACAGGTGTACTATAAGCGTCTGCGAGTGTTCTTAGCTAGGTTTTGTTTCGAGGTACCCCCGATAAATATCGAAAATCGATTATCGGGTTATAGAAGGAGTGGTCCGATTTTAATCAAATTTGATACACTTATAGACAAAGACATAAGAAACGATATTCAGACGTTTCAAGGTTGCAGTTCTTACAACAATGCAGAAAGCCAATAATATATATATATATATATATATATATATATATATATATATAAACGGCAAGATGTTTGTGTGTGTGTGTCTGTTTATCTGCCTGTATGTCTGTATTTATTTCAGCCATTTTATTTTACTTTTTGCTTCGGGTTTAGCTCTAAGTAGGTATAATTGTAGTTCTTAGTCTTAGCCATAATACCATTTACTCAGAGGACTTATTTAGCCTTCAAAATTCAGTTTACGACGAAAAGAACTTATTTGATATCGATACCAGGAAATCAAAATTTGATTTACATTCATTCATTTTTCTTTCAGTCTACGGTTTCGCTTAAACTGGAAACAACTATTGCTTTTTAGTCTTTCGTGCCAACGTCCAAAGAGTCTGAGCTCCAGGACCATGGATTAGTTTTAAAGCTTTCATTACACCCGGGCAACGTCGGGCTATACTGCTAGTAAGCATATCAGAGAAGATTAGCTTATGTCATAAGCTATTTCATTTTTGGGAGAACTAGTGAATGCAATATCCTAACTAACCGTTCCGTATTATTCCAACCAATTTTGAAAAAAAAACAAAAACAAAAACAAAAAAAAAACGTCAGCATGAAAAGACATCGGATTGACAAGAGTAAAGATCTGTAACTAATCCCAAAAGCTCATCTCCATGGAAAAGATTCTTGGGAAAGGTATTAATCAGTCTTTTCTCTCCAGGTATGGGTTAAGTAACAAGACAAATTAGGTTCTATAGCCTTGTTTGAAAATCAGTCTACCGCAGAAAGTATTGGTAGCCTTCTGCCCATGCAGTCATATATCTTCCGAGACATGATCGCTTAAACGGGTATCACGTATATCGCTTAACTGACTGACTAAATTATTTCGAAATCAAACATTATTAAATCCTGTCCCATGACTACAATGACTTACAAATAATCTACATATGTACTTATCAAATCAGATATATTTCATACAACTGCTTGCATTTCTAGAAGTGGGGAGGGTGAAATCATACAATTGTTTGTTTACCAAGATTTAACATCTTCCCCTCTTTGTTTCCATTTCACTTGT